>PITA01003721.1:0-80791 GCA_004023965.1 Spilogale gracilis
TTACTTTACGAGCTTAATAGAGCAATAGTTTCTTAGAAATTTGGTGAGTACCTACTGCAATTCTATATTCTATGTGTGCCATTAATCATTTTAAATTGTATGCTATAACTGTTTCTATACCTAGTTTATAAAATCAGTTTTGAAGAAAACCTTCATTGTGACTATATGGAAAAATTACAAATATACCTGTTTGCTAACAAAAAAAAAAAAAAAAAAAAAAAAAAAAAAAAAGTACTAAAATTTAGAATTAAGAAGTAATTATAAGGCCTGGTTTTAACTTTCCAGAAGCCTCATAGGCTTTCTAACTGCAATTCACTATTGTAAAAGTGGGGCCCAGGAAGCTGGCAAGATAATAATTATATTACATAAAATTTGAGCAAGAGACATTGGTTTAGGGTGGCTGGATGGCTCAGTCATTAATCTGCCTTTCGGCTCAGGTCATGATCCCAGGGTCCCGGAATCTAGCCCCATATCAGGCTCCCTGCTCAGGGAGGAGTCTGCTTCTCCCTCTCCCTATGCCCCTCCCCCTGCTCATGTTCTCGCTCTCTTGAATAAATAAAATCTTTGAATAAATAAAGAAGTAACTCCTCTGGGCAAGTGATTGTTTGCATTGGGTACTTAAAAACAGGACCAACAACAACAACAACAACAACAACAACAACAACAGGACTGCATAGATCCTTTATTGCCAATCATCACATCATTAATTGAACCCTTTATTTTTTTGGTCTACACAGCAATCTTAGTAGTTGAATGTTGCTCACATGGGTCAGATAAGGAAAGTTAGTCTTGTGATGATGAAGACATTTACGCAGATCCACAGATAATGGACAGAGCTGGGATGCAAGTCCACACTGTCCCATCAGCTAAGTAGCTGCACTGCAGGAAACATCAGGTCATTTGCAATAAGAGAAAAGCAAAAGGCTTAGACAAGCGGATATAACGTGGGCCAAAAATTCACAGAAAAGCAAGTCTTTACTTCTTTGTTTTCCACAGAGCAGTGAGGATTATGAAGCAGAAAGTTTCGTCAAATTTTAACACAATCTTCGAGAGTCCCATATTTGTTTTGGTTTTATTTTGTTTTGTTTTTTAACAGAAAATTTTCTATTGTAGTTGCAGGCAGTTCCCAGAAGACAATTCAAGACTTCATAGGTTGAAAAATAAGTAAATAAATAAAACTTAATCGGTTGAAATTGAAGCCTGTAATTCACCTTGGAAAGAGCCGGAGTTGATCACCACTACAAGTCCCTATTCCCTCTGGCCTCCATCTCTGATCACTGAGGCCTATCCCACAAAGCTCTGTCCCACTCGGACATTTAAGCATACGCTAGCCTCCATGTTGTCCATGACAAATGTGAGTCATGAGCATAACCACCAAATCAGCCTCTCCATCCAAATGGTATGGGTTCAGCCTGGTTTGCAGGGCTCTGACTTGCTCTTCTTTTCCAAACTCCAAATTTCTAGAATTTTCTTTATCTAGAATTTCCCTCCACTCCAGCTTGGTTGAGGTTTGACGTTTTCTCTTAATTCCTTGTTTGCTGCCATAGTCAGCAAAGATTGTCTTCCATCACTGCTTGCCTGCAAAGCTTCATTGTGTGTCTGGGACTCCTTTTAGGAAGCCCACACAGTGCGGGAACCCCTTCAGATATCCCTCTCAACCTTACTGGCCTTTCCCTTTCCCTGCCTTTGAGACCACCTGCCCAAACCACTCACTGCTCTGAGAGCCCCACCTAATGATGAGTCCTGTCCTTAGCACCCCTCCCCAGAAATTGGCTCCTTCTGTTCCGAGCACTTCCTTAAGAGGAATTGTCTAATCTCCACTTGTCATTCCACCTCCTTCTTGTGCTTTTTATGTGTGTGTTGTGCAATGGAATAAGTTGGAATTAAAAAATGGCCTTAAATTTCAATAAGTATCTTTCAACTTTCCACTGTGATCTAGACATTATGCTCAGTCCTGTGGGTTGTGGAATTGTTTGAAGGATACTCTCACCCTTACTGTGGGGAATAAAGAGAAAATTGGGTAAAAGCTTTTTTTTGAGTAAAGAAAAAATGGGTAAAAGCAATTCTAAGACCCGGTGAAATAAGAGCAATGTGGTTTGGAAATGAAGAACAAAGAACAATCAGCTTGTCTGTGGCCATCAAGAAAACTTTTTGGGAAAGGAAGGATTTGAGCTAAGCTCTGAAGAAGAGGCAAACTAGACACAGGGGGAGAAATATATTCTAGGCTCTGGTAAGGAAAAAGTGAACATACAAAATAGTGTATGTACATTTCAGTCTTGAGAATTTTCTGTATGGTCGGGAGTGAAGGCTCTTGGAGGGAACTATAAGACAATCTGAAAAGTCAGCTTTGTGCTTGATCTTGTAGAAACCTATAAACATTATGGTAAGGACTCTGGGCCTTGTTATTTAGTGGAGTTGCCATAGGATTTTGAGCACAGGGTGTGTGTGTTACTTACCTAATCATTCCCTAAAGCTTTTCCATTCCCCAAGGGGGCCTACCTGTGTAGGCAGGTAGGACTTCAGATATTAGAGAGGATAGATGGGAGAGAAGTAGACTAGAGACAGGGAACTCCTGTAAGCAAAGAGGGAGCCTGTGAGTCCCAGTGGTGCAGAGGCAGTGAGAAGCTAACAGCCATGACCACACTGGGCAGAGAATCTCTACATCCTGCAGGCTGATTTAGCGATCAGGTTGCAGGTTGCTGTAATTAAGGTTGTGAAACATTTTTTTATTAAGGTCTTCACTTTGGACGCTCATATTTACTTATCCTGGTCCCAATTTCTGAGGGGGTAATCCCAGATCTAAGGCAATTTTTAGGAAACATTTTTTTTTTCAATTTCATTTGCTCAATGTCAAAAAGAATTAAAATCACATTTCTATTGAAAGAAAAAAAGAAGAGAAAAAAATGTTATTCTTTGTTTAAATATCCAATAACTGAAGGGTCTATTTTAATACGTCACACTCAAACTGCCTTAAGCTGGGTACAAAATAAGAAGTAAGAGTTGGTGGGTTTCACTCTAACCAATAGTTTAAAACAAACAGCTATTTGATCCTTGGGGATTTTTTTTGTTGTTTTTTGCCTGTTTGTTAGTTGGTTTTAAGACCAATGAAACCTGTCCCTGAATGAACTTGTGAAATGATAATCTGGTCTAAATAGGACTCTTTCCCTCCCAGAGGAGCCTGGAGCCAGTCTGGAGGCTTGGGGCCCCAGACAAGGAATACCATCCATTAGGCTGGAACAGCCACAAGTCTTAAATCCAGAAGGTTGCTTGGAGACACAGATAAAAGAAGCACAGTAGAAACAAGGACCCTTCAATCTGGAGGGAACACTAAACATCATTGGCTCCAACCTTTTCATTCTAAAGAGAAAGAAGCTGAGTTCCAAGAGATAAAACCACTTGCCCCAAGCCCAGTGTCAGTTTCTTACAGAATGAGAACCAGAACCAGAATGTGGGGTCTCGTTATTTTTAGGTCATATCAGTATTCTGTTCAAAACTATTCATCACTCCACACCCTGCCTGAAGTTTCTCAGAGCCCAAAGCAGCAAGAGTCTGGGGAAAGCACTCTGCACACCCAATGGCTGGCAGGGGGCTGGAAACAGAGATGTGGAGCCTCAAGATGACGAGAGGAATGCTGAGACCCTGTAAATATGTAGTCTATAGCATTTTTTCCCCAGTCTCCTTCCTCACTGGCATCTCCCCTCCCCCAAGCTACTTCTCCATGCCTTCCAGCGCCTTCCAGCGCCTTTCCAAGTTGCCCTCAATCCTCATTTCCATTTCTTCTCTCTAACCTTTGTTCCACTCCTTTCACGCCCAAATCCCACACAAACCAGGCCAATGTCTTATTCTTCCAATTCAAGAGTGGCAGCTTTCCTGGAAAGTTCTAGAGCTCTTCCTACACTGCTAAAAAGCCAAGGCTGTAAGCACTGGGAACATTTTTAGGCGCTAGTTCTTTGAATAGTTTAGGGACTGGCTTCTTAGACCATGGAAGCAGCGGCAAGAATGATGAATAGGCTTAAATTAATCTGTTATTGTGGCTGCATCATGAATTCCCTAGCCACAAATTGTTAAACACAGAAGAACCCTAGAGAATATAAATGAGAAAATATAATATCACATTTGTTCCTCCTTGTTGAGGTGGGGAAGTAATATATCTTTCAATATCATTGCTGTAAGTAGACAAGACAAGGAAATCCATTACCATGATTTTCACTGTGTTCCTAAGTATCAGAACCAAATGGTGAATAAGCAAAGAAACAATGACAGATTTCAGGAATGTGAAGCCCCATAACATGCTGGGCTCTGCTGGGCATCTTCATATGCTTTTTCTCAACTACTATTCAAATCAAACCTTCTTCATATGTTCTTAATTATCGCCTCCCACTGTTATCATTTTTAAGAAAAAAGTCAGGAAGGGTAAGCATGACTCCCAAAATAGTAAATATCAAAGAGGAGATTCAACACCAAGTCCACTTGATGGAAAATTCCACATTCTTTCTACTGTACTCTGTTGCCTCTGAGATCAAGTCCTTAAGCACAGATGATAAGAGAAGTTATTAAGACATTACAGTCTAGGCACTATTCTAAGTGCTTGGTACATTCAGTTCTTTTCATCCTCATAATCCCCCATGAAAGAAGTATTATTTTTCTCATTTTACAGATGAGAAATTTAAGGTACAGGGGAGTTAAATAATGTGCCGCTGATCACACTGCTATTTACATGACATCTACCCCATGATTTAAACCTAGCTACTCTGGCTACAGAGAACAGACTCTTGGCCATCAGACTGTAATACCTCAATTTCCTTCCATTTTGCTCTTTCCATCCCATTTCATTCCATTTGTCCTTCTTTATTTTCTCCCTGCCTTCCTCCTTGCTTTCCTTCCCCTCTCTTACTTCTTTCTTCACTTCACTGAACACCTACAATGTACATAAGATGAATGATCTATAGTTAAGGAACTCAGAGGAAAAGAGACTCAACAACATATCATTTTAATGGGTGTCATAAACGTGAATGCAGAGATATGTATTCATTTTTATATCACACACACACACGTGCACAATGGAGCTATCATGGAATTTCCTGCTTTTCTGTCCTCCATCCCAAGTTGTGGTCTACTGTCTGAATTGCAGCAAATGATTCTGTTAAGATGTTAAATCAGATTATCTTGCTCCTCTCTGCAAAACTGTCCAAAGCCTTCAGATATCACATAGAGTAGAAGCCATAATTCTTCGGTGGCTATAGAGTCCTCCAAGATCTGGATCCCATGGCTACATTTTCTACAGCTCTCGCTACTTGAGCCACACTAGTCACTCTCTTCCCTTCACTTGTGAGGCCTTGCTGTTCCCTGGAATCCCCTTCGATCAAATGTATTTGTATGGTTTATTCCCTTGCCTCTTTGTGGTCTTTGCTTGAATGTCAACTTCTTGGTGAGGCCCTTTCTGACCACCGTATCCCAGTACTCTCTTCCCCTTTGCCACTCTCTTATCCCATAGAGAAATTGCCACCATACAACTCATCATTTCACTCTTTTCAGCAGCCACTCCACTCTGGTCCCCATAGAATATAAGCTTCAATAGTAAAGGGATTTGTATCTGTTTTGCATATTTATGCATCCCAAGCACCCCAAATAATGTTTGCCATATGAGTGTTCAGTAAATATTTATTGAATTCAAGAAGGTATTTAATAGTGGAGAGGAAGAAGCAGAGATGGGAAATTCTTCACAGAGATGGAGACATTCGAACTGATTGTTGGACGAGCAGGGTGAGGGGGAAGCATTTATGTAAGATGCGGAAAGATGTGGAAATCAGAAGCAGCACAACTGACAGGGTTCTATGGGCAGTTTGGCAGGTCTGGATTTGAGCATGAGCAGTAGGAACTGGAGTGAGAGGGAGAGATGAGGAACAGATGAGGGAAGGCCTCCCACGTGAAGAACAGGAGCACCATCACTTTAACGGTGGGGTTTAAGCATGGGAGTGACATGATATGATTTACATATTCTGTCACAAGGTAGGGCCTGTGCTTTTTTCTAAATATAGTTTTCTAAAATATTGTAGCAAATGAAGAAATAATAATATAGCTCAATTATTAAAACAAACATCGCACTCCCAATGTGAACTAGGGCAATGACAGTGAAAACCAATGGAAAAGGACGCATTTGATTGCCACTGAAAAGAAAGAACATTCGAGAAACTGTGACCAATCACCAGGGAGATTCTGGAAAGAGTGCAAAGAAAAAGAAAAATCAAAGGTGATCCCCAGGTTTAGGCTTGATAACAGGGTGGACAAAGAGGAGGAGGAAGAGGGTCAAAGTTGGGCATCTTTGCTTCTGCTTGAGACAGGTAAAGTTGAAAGTTTTGGGGTTATATTCAGAGGAACATGGGGTAAGATAAGAGGAGGTAAGTACAACTTTCTGATTAATGAGGAGTGGCCTAAGACTCTCTACAAATAATATAGGTCCACTGACTCACCTTCTGCTAAAGCAGGAATTGGCCAGCTAGCCCATTCTGGAAGCCATTCAGTGGAGCTGGATCCAGATGATTCACATTAGCCCCACTTTAGCCCCTCATTAAACAAGCACATTCCATAGGTCTGGGTTTGTACTTGTATATGTGTCTATTTTTTTAAAAGATTTAATTTATTTATTTGAGAGTGAGGGCACACATTCTCAAGCTAGGGGAGGGGAAACAGGAGAAGAAGGACAAGCTGACTCTGTGCTGAACTCAGAGCCCAATTTTGGTCTTGATCTCATGATTCTGAGATCATGACCGGAGAGCTGAAACAAAACGCCTCAATGACTGAGCCACCCAGGCACCCCATCTGTGTCTACTTTTCACAAGCACTTTCAGGGGATTCTGAGGCTGGTGGTCCATGGACCATGCTTAGGGAAATGCTAAGTTAAACAAAAATGAAATGTTAATAAGTGCTCACATGGGATGAGTCACAGGGCTGGCTCTGACTCCCCATCAGTCTGTATTTCCATCCCACTTCTGATACTGCCTCCCAATTCACATCCATGGAGCGTACTTTACATTAATTATCAGATGTAATTCTCACAACCTTGAGAGGTGGATATTACTTGCTACATTTTGAAGATTAAAGGATCTGAGCTCAAAGACTTTAAATAACTTGCCCAAGTTTCTTGAATTAATCAGTAATAACAGAGAATCAAAATTCTATCACATGATCCCAAGGCTTGTACCCTTTCCACTGTGGCACAGAACCTCCTCCATGAAGCTTTCTTTACCGGTGAATCACTTCCCTTTTTAAAAACTTATTTTTAAGTACCGTAACTTTCAGCATTCATTAACATGTGGTGCATTATTAGCTAGCTGATTTTCACATCGAGAATTATATACTTAACTCTACATCTGTCACAGACTCTCATTTCCCGTCCACTCCAAGAAACCTGACATTATGAGAGCATTCAGTAGGAGCTCAACAAATATAATCACTTTCTCTGAGGGGCTGGTTGCTCCAAGGAGCAGTAGGTGTGATGGATCTCCTGTGTGCTCTTGGGTGGCTCACGTCGTGTTTTAAACTCCTCTTGTTTAACATGAGGAAATTCATGTTTTTTGGCACTTGAGTCACAGCAGTTGCCGGAAAAGCAATGATAATCTGTGGCCAACCTACAGCAAATCAAGGTAAGGACATTAATTTGCAAGTAGACTATTAACTAAGATGGAAGGTGTTCTTTCTAAAAAAACCGCATTTCCAAAGTCTTTTTGCTAGAAAATTTAGGCACTGTCTGCCCCCAGAAAATCCATTCAGTTCCTCCAGGAGCAGGATGGGAGTAGTGTGCTAGAATCCTATGAGGAGCAAAGCTAGGTCTGGTGCAGGGATGAAGGGCGGAGCTCCGGCATGTGCATATAAAACAAATGCTGGGATCTTGCAAGCTCAGAAGCCCAGGGCCAAATCAAAGCCAGCTGTACTGTGAGTGATGGCTTCAGGGTCACTAGTGCTACCACCACGACCTGTCACAAAGCTTCTGCCCTGGATCACCAGGAGCTTGCTCCTGAGAAGGTAACAGGAATAAGGACCAAATTCTTATTGAATCAGGACCAAAGAGAATGATTATATGATCTCATTGAAAATTGAGGAACATTAAAGCAAGACCAAGAGATCAGAGACCTATAACTTTGCTTTACATCTAAGGAAACAAAACCCAAGGGAGTCCTTCCATTTCCAACCTAGAAATCATTCCTTCCAAAGCATAAGAAAAATAAATGGCAGCTGAGCAAAATAGAAAGACAGCAGAAAAATGGCAAGTTTCAGATTTAAGTAAATGGCATGAGAAGCCATTCCAAGACAATAATTAATTAATAACACTGAAGACACCACCCTCATGACATCATCTGAACCTAATTACCTAGCGGAAGCCCCACCTTACAGCCTCACATTAAAGGTCAGGACCTCAAGATATAATTTGGTGAGGGAGAAGACACAAACACTCAGTCCATAACAAAAACTGAGGTTGATTTGGACCATTTTATTCAAAATTGGAACCTCAGCTAATTTGACAGACAGAAACAAATAGTTACCTGCAGCGGATAGTTACCTGCATACAGATTTATTAAAGGAAACTGGCACCCCAAGACATGTGAACACTGGAAGATACGATACAGGAATTTGTTCACCTCGGTGACATGACGAAGCAGAAACATCTCCCTTATCCACAACTAGTTGAGAGTCGTCACTAATATATTCTGAAGCGGTTCCCACTGTGTATTACTTGACATTGTGGGATATGGTTATACTTTACCAAAATATCTTTTGTTGTCATTCCATGGTGGGGGTTGGTCCTTTTTCATAATTCCTCCCTCCCTTTTTTTTCATTATCGTTGCAAAATCGAGTCTGGAGACATCCCAGCCATTATCGTTATTGTATACTGCAGACAACTGTACCCTGCCTGAAAATGTTAAGTGACATTCTGATGTGTTGAATGAGCAAACCAGGCATGCCATACCCACAGCAGTGCATGTCTTTGGCCAAACTTATTATGACCAGAACATCAACACATCAAACTCATATTTGAAATGAATCCAAGTTTTTAAGATGAACAGAATATGAGTCCGAAGGAATTCAAGAATTCAAGATGCTTGAGGTTTAGGAATTTAAGACAATGGGAAATGCTAAAGGCAAAAAGAGAGAGAGAGAGAGAGAAAGGATATAAATATCTAACATGATTTAAAACTAATATGGTTTAGGAGCACCTGGGTGGCTCAGTTGGTTAAGTGACTGCCTTCAGCTCAGGTCATGATCCCGGAGACTCAGGATCGAGTCCTACATCAGGCTCCCTGCTCGGCCGGAAGCCTGCTTCTCCCTCTCTCACTCCCCCTGCTTGTGTTCCCTCTCTGGCTGTGTTTCTCTCTGTCAAATAGATAAATAAATCTTTAAGAAAAAAAACTAATATGGTTTAAAAGATGAACCTTGAAGAGAACACAGTATGAATACGCTTACAAATAAAATGAAACTACAACATAGTTTGGGAGACTCATCCTCTAGGCTCATTACCTATAGTTAATTTAAGATTAATCAATATGTTGTCAGTTTCAAGCATTCTTGTGGAAGTGTACAAGTGTGGGTCTGTGTGTGTATGCGAATTTTTTTCAGTGAAGAAAAAAAAACCACAAAGAAGAGTGACTAGATGGGGGAAAATTGAGAGGCAGAAAAATGTTAACAGTTAACACATCTTTAAATAGGTAAACTATATCTAGTCATCATATCTCATTTTGTACATTTGATGACAGAATCAGTGTTATTTGGTCCTAAACGAGACACAATCACACTTTACTGGTCTGTCAGGGGAGACTATTAATGTAGATCTGTAGCAGGGCGGAAAACCTTTTTCAGTGGGCACCAATATGTTCCTTAGGAAGGCAACAGTCTTGATTTAAAATAATACTCTAATAAATATTTAAGGAAGGATCTAAAAATCTTTAGGCGTGGCCCTTAAAAGATAAAATTTCAAAGTATGTAATTAAATTGTTCTTAAGAATAAATGAATGAGGACGCCTGGGTGGCTCAGTGGGTTAGGCATCTGCCTTCTGCTCTGCTCATGATCCCAGGATCCCGGGATCAAGTCCCACATTGGGCTCCCTGCTCAGTGGGGAGCCTCCTTCTCCATCTCCCACTCCCCCCCCTGCTTGTTCTCTCATGTTCTTTCTCTGACAAATAAATTTTTAAAAAAGAATAAATGGTCATAGAACAGAAAGTACAGGGGCAAGAGAAATGATAAAGTCTACAATGAAGTTGGTAGACATGCCCAGTGATTATTTTTGAAAAATTTTTAATAGATTTGGTTGTTTTTAATATAGTTTTAGATTTACAGAATAGTTGAGCCAATGGCACCTAGAGATTCATATGTCTCCCTCCTTCACCCCACCCCTGCACAATGTCCCCTTCTGTATGTCATATTGGAATAATGCCTGGCATTTGTAACCCTTATCATTAATAAACCAATATTGACATGCTATTACTAATGATAGTTAATAATGGTTTTATATAGAAAATCTCACTGCCCCCCCAAATCCCCTGTCCTTTAGCTATTCATACATTTATTCTTACCCTCCCTCCTGCACCCTCTCAACTTCTCAGGTGGTTGTGAGCAGATATGGCATCTTACTGATCTTGGTCTATTTAGCAAGCCTAGCACTGTGCCTGAGATTTATAGTTTTCATTTGTAAGTCTTTAAAATGAACCAGACTTCTAACTGCAGATTTGAGGCAAGTCTCAAACAGTGACAGTAAATAACAAAAGAGGGAATTTGGACACTAACGTGATCCAGGATTGCTCCATATCAGGCCCTCTGGAAAGCAGATGCCAAAAAGAAGGTAAAAATGCAATGTATTTGTTGGCATGCAATGCCTATGAAAGCTAGGGGAGAGGGAGAAGTGGGCAAGGAGATCTTTAGACCACAGTACGGTTTCAGTACCTGTGAAAATAAAGAGGGAAGGACTGCAGATGGGGCAGGAGAAACCCCACACTGAAGTGTTGCTCTGAGGTTTCAGTTAGCCCAACATGGAGCTCCAAAGCAAATACCCACCAGAGGATGTCCACATTGCATAGCAATAACCAAGTCCTAGTAGCCCCACCACACCTAAGCAATAGCCAGCACAGTTGAGAGAGAGTGTGTCTTCGGCTCAGTGTGGCAAAAGATCCTGAAGGTAATGCAGCTCGAGGCTCTCAGCTGGTTGCCTGCCCATGGGACAGGTTCTCTCTTGAGAGGCATCTGGGATGTGTTCTGCCATGACTGTCAGAGATACTTAGGCCAAGAGGGAACTCTTTGCCCAAAGGCAATTCCTATTGTAGCTCCAGTATGTTGTTGGAAATATTGTAGATTTCCAAAAGCTCAGAATTATACATTTGAAAGTTGCATATATAAATATGCTCCGAAGCTAAATATGGATGCATCTGTTGTTTTGAAATATTTCCGACCTATTTAAAGTAGAACATTAAGAGCTAGTTGCTTGCCACTCGATTGCAAGGCAAGGTTTCCCCCACCCACATTGTACTTAAATCTACCCATTTATCTATTCCACCTTTAATTTTTATGTGTGGGAACTTCTCTTGGGTGTTCACTTCCTAAAAATGGAAATGCATAAATTTACTTGAAGAGTTTGAAAGTTGAACATTTATGCAAATATGTCAGGGCATAACATGTATTAGCAGGATTGAAACTAAAGAGATTCCATTTCTATTGAATAGGTAACATCTCTTAAAGTTCTTAAACAAGAAGAGGAGATCATGCAGCCAGGGGATTATTTTCCAAGGAAAGCACGTGGATAGTGTACCAGTCAGAGATCATCACAAAATGCAGCAAAACTCTACTTCTTTCCTCTTAGCACTTCTGACATGTCTGTTTTTCTAGTAGCCTTTTTAATAATGGATATACTCTATGACACATGCCTACCTTAAAGCATTTTCCAATACGTGTTATAATGGCTGTCATGGAAACAGCTGAGAACACTTTCTTTTAAAGCCCTGGTGTTAATGATCATATCGAAGCCCATTGCCCTAGAACCTCACAAAGGTATTTTCCGATCATGCTACCAACTTTTATAGCCTTTAAAATAAGATCATGTGGTTGAAAAGTTATATAACACAAAACTCTGGCTAATTACACAGACTCAACAAATTATTAAATTAGCCTAAGCTCATTTATACTAACTGATCTCAAAATACATATTAAAAAGTAATTTTCTAGAATGAGTTTCATAAAGAAGAAAAATAAGCTTGAGTGTTTCTTCAAGCTAGTAGTGTGCTAGTATCCCCACTTGTTTGTTTAATACTTGGAAATAAATGGCCTTCTTGATTAAAATGGCTTTTTTATTATTCCTCGAGTAATTCTTGGTAATTAGGTGAAAGTTATATTTAGTGATCTCTCCAAAACTTGCTTCTCTTCTAACATTCTCTCTCTCCGTAAATGACATCTCCACCTAAGGCTTCCAAGTTCTATTAATTTTACCCAAAATATACATACTTTCTCCATACTCTCTCCTTTACTACCACCAAATCAGCCCCCCAAAAATGTTACCTTTTGCCTGGACTATTACGATTACTTCTTTAAATAATCACGATCGGCTGCCATAGGATTTCCACATAATGGCTAGAGTCAACATTTCTCAAATGCAAATTGATCATGTCATTAACGTGTTTAAAACACTTCCATGGCTTCTATTTACACTTCAGATAGAATCTGAACTTTTCCTCTGATACCAGCTCCTGGCATCTCCAGCATCATTTCCCACCGCACGTCATGATCCCTTGTCTCTGGACGCGTAGGCCACTCTTTTCTCTCCTCGAGCCTTTGCCTACCCTACGTTTACGCCTAGAATTTTCTTCTCCCTTTCTTTTCTATAATGACTGGTATTTGTTTCCTTGGTCTTGGTATAGGTGTTTTCTTCTTCACAGAGAAATTCTTCCCTAGCATGGGAGGTTGTACTATTGACCTCAATTAGTTTTCCTTCCCTGCATCTGTGCTCTTGCCATGTATTGACGGTGGGTCAAGTGTATTCCCCTGTCTTTGGCTTTGGGCTTGCCTATGCGGCTTGTTTTGTGTAATAGTGACGATGTGTCAGTTCTGAGCCTCGGTCTTAAGAGGGCTCATATACAGCTGCGTATGTGTGTATGTTTGTGTGTTATCTCTGAGGAGCTCTGACGGATACCACACTGAGCCCTCTCTATATATTTATGGAGAGAGAGAGAAAGAGGAGAGGGAAATTTATCTTAAGGAACTGATTGTAGGGGCTGCTAAGTCCCAACCTGCAGATCATGCCAACAGGCTAGAAATTCAGGCCGGATTTCTCTACTACAGTCTTGAAACAGAACTCTTCAGAAGAACCCCAGTTTTTGCTTTTATTTGCATAGAATTGCACAATATGCCTTCTGAGTCTGGCTTGTCTCACTCAGCATTGCATTTGCAGGAGTCGGATATGTCTGACCATGTAGATCACTGGTTCATGCTCACTGCTCTTTAGGATTTTGCCAATAGGTATTGGGTTAGTTTTCAGCTTTGATCTATTACAATAACGCTGCTGTGATCATTCCTGCATGTGTCTCTTTTGGTGAACACACATGTGCATGTCCTTTGGGTGCATCCCCGGGAAGGGAACTGCTGAGTCATAGAGGATGCCTATGAATGTCTTTGGTAGATATTCCCAAGAGTTTTTCAAAAGTGGCTGTGCCAGTTTACACGTGGACCACCGGTGTACCATGGCATGGGCTTTGTGAGAACTTCCCTGGATGTCTAATGTTCAGCAAAGTCTGGGAACCATTTATAGAAGCATCCCAGAGGCCTTGGCGGATTGATCCAGATTCTTTCTTCTACACTGTTTCTCAAGAAAGTCCTGAAATCCTTCTCAACTCTTAGAATTTCCAAGCCTGGTTACTATACAGCTACTCTTTGACAATTGTCACACACACACACACACACACACACACACACACACACGCACACACACCACTACCATTTCTACTACGGAATAATGTACAGTTTATAGCATGACATAAGATACATCCTGATAGTAACATCTCTAAGGATCTATACTGCTATTCGTATTTGATTATATCCACCCTTGTCTCATGGGCTTCCTGTCAAATCTATACAGACATAGGTCCAAAAACAGTGGAAAATCCCTAGTTAAGTTCAAAGGACCCTTCAATACACCTTCTAAAGCTACTCTTGGCTGCTGGGGCTGGGGGGTGAGGGTGGGGGGAGGTATGTCAGCAGGGACTGAATGACCCTCATTCAGAATCTGGTAGAGAAAGATTTTTTGTATTGTATCTTAAAAGGGCACAGATATAAGAGTAGATAAACAATAACTGATCTTTTTGAAAGCAGCATTAGGTCATGCTCTCCCTGTGGCTTAGCAACCAGACCATGCACACGTGGAAGGAATGTCACATGGAAACTGTGAATCCCGAGGGTTTGGAGACTCAGCTCATAGAAATGAGGAGGAAGGTCAGCTGCTGCTCAAACTCCATATAATGAAATCCTGTTGTAATGGTTTCATTTCTAGGAATCACGTTCTTGTTTTGCAACAGCTGGGGACCGATTGGTTTCTCTGAAGCAAATTAGCAAGCCAAAAGCAGTACTCTTCCTATAGCAAAAGGAAAAGGAAAATGATAAACAGATGCCCCCATCCCTCAGGTTTTTTTTTTCCTTGTAAGCTCTTTGAGGGAGAGAACAGACAACTTTTCTTACAGAGGTAACTGGAATGTTTGGGCTGGAATGGGGAACATAGACTAAATGGAATTTTGTGGAACCAAAGAGTACTGTTCGGGAGCCCAACCTCTAGATTACAGTGCAAAAACAGACAAAAGCTATTCACAGTCTTGTGAGCAAATCGTAAGAGTTTAGTACAAGCATTTGCTCCCAGTTTACAAACACATGGCATTCAAGATCTTCCTCATCCTGAATCCAGCCCCCCATTCACACCTCCTCCCCTCTTTTCCTTCAACCCATGTTATCCCATCAGGCTACTCATTGTCCCTGAACATGCCTTAGCTCGTCACGACTTTGTGGCTTTTCATCTTATTCCCTTCAGCCGGACGACTTTCTCCCCTCTTCACACATTCCATTCTTGTTTCCCCAATCTCTAGTTTTCAGATCGGCTCAAATGCCACCTGGTCCAGGAAATCCTCCTTGAATTTTCCAAGTACACAAGGCATTTGTTTCCCTCTGCCCCAATAGTATTCCTGTACATTTCTGTTTAGTGTTAACTACACTGAATAATCTTATTTAAACTTTATATTCCCTGTAGCACTGGGACAATGTCTTGAATTAGATTTGTCCAAGGAAAAAGCGGAGGATTTACGGTACAAGGTTAATGATTGTAGAGAACTCCTTGCATTGAAAAAAAAAAGAAGGAAATGAGTCATCTGATGGGGCACAGGAATGGCTCTCCTTTAGAGTGACTCTCATGCCCCCTACTGTGGTGGGGGGATTCCCCTAGGTAATGGGCTCATTTGCCATTCTCAATGTCAGCCCTCACCAAGATCACCTGGGCTGCATGGCAACTCCTGACCTTATGAGAATAAGCTTCCCCTATGGCTGAGCATCAAGAAGAAGGAGATCGAGCATGGCTTCGGGAAGGAAGGTTGGAGCGGGGCCTGAGGCAGTTCATTTCCCCCATTCTCAGAGAACACAGAGGAGAGAATTGATCAAGGGTGTTTTAATGGGATCTAGATTGCTTTTGTCTTGATTAATCCCTGTAGCAAACGGGTTTCAATCTCTATAAAATAATGATTTTCTTTGCTGCAGCTCCTGCCCACTGGCCACGCCCATGTGCAAGATCTCTCGCGTGGAGGATGGCCCAAGCCTCCTTCGACAGCCCTCCCCCACTCCCAGGCCAAGAACTGTCACCCAAAAGATTCCGCGGCCTCAATCCATTCTATTTTATTCCAAAGAAGGATTAGGGTAATAGTCAGGAATTTTCCACTGCATCTGAGTAAGAATAACAAGAGAGAATTACAAGAGTCTAAGGGACTAGTCACTGGTTTATACCCTTGAAGGCACACTGTAGTCTCATTTCTCTTACATCCAGGTGAGGGTGTTGTTCCTAATAGGGGCTCCATCACGTTTTGTTACAAGTGTTGACTTATTTATTTGTTGAACATTTACTTATCTATTGGCCTGTGGCTTTATTTACTAAACAGTCCCCTTCTTCTGTGTCTAAATCGTACCCATCATACAAATTACTTTTCCTTCATAGCATCCTCTTGCCCGACTCTTGAAACACTTAACGGCAGATTTCCATAATCTCATCTTTAATTGAGCAAATAATATGAGGTCTGTGTTTTACTTGATCTCTCTACCTGACTCATTTATCTGCCTGTCCCATACAAACTTTAACAGGAACTGATTGATTAAGATGAGCGGTTCTCAAATTCCAGTGAATATTGGAACCACTTAGAGGGTTTCTGATTTCAGCAAATTGGGTGTGGCGTATGAAAATCTGCCTTTCTAGAAAGTTCTCAAATGGGGCTAATATTGCTGGTCCAGGGATTATCCCTTGAGAACCACTGATCAGAGGAACGTTGTCACAGACTGAAGTGTGTTAGTACAGATTACTCTTTCTAGATTACTTCTTTGTAGAAGTACTTTCTAGATTACAAACTCTAGATTACTTTGAGGGAGCATAGGTGACACGGTTGATTAAGCATCCGACTCTTGGTTTCAGTTCAGGTCATGATCTCAGGATAGTGAGATCAAGCCCCTCCCCCCCAAAATATAAATAAATAAAACTTTAAATTACTCTCTCATCTGCTTAACTCAGATTATAATATTCCAGGGAGATTTAAACCTTAACAAGCCTACATATTCCTTCCTAGGCTGGTTACTGCTTGGGTTTGCTTTCGGAGGACAGATGGTCAGCTCCCCTACCCCGTCACACAGCAATCATACCCTCTAACAACGCTGTGCTTTTTTTCTGGTCTCCTGAACATCCAAAAGGTTTTTTTCAACTCCTTTACACATGCTGTTCCTTCTGCCTTGTCTGGCAACTTCTTTTTTGACCTTCAAAATTCAACTCACACCCCATCTTTCCTAATACTTTTCTCTGACCAACATCCCCCTCTGCCTCCCCCCAGCCTGCTCCTTCTGACCTCCAGGTGCACACACACAGTTAACTGATTTGTCCTCTAGCTACCACGTGATCAACTATCTGCTTCTCTTTGTACTCACCACGCTGTCACTTTGTCATGTTGGCCTCCTCTGAGTAGCAGCTCTTTGGTGGCTGGAAGGATGTCCTTGTCATTTTGGGGGTCACAGCCAATGAATACTAATACAAATGCACATCTGAGGTTTGATACATGTTTCATGTGGCTGTCGTGAAATAAGATGGGGAGGGAGTAAAGGCATCACAATGGTGAATGGGCAAGAGTCCTTGGCATGGCAATGAGGATTAGGAGGATGTGGACCAACTACTTGAATAAGCCCAGTGCCCTTGGCTGTAAAGCTCATGACATGAGGTTTATGCTAAAGATTGTGACAACAGTGAAGGGAAGAGCCAAATGCTTTGGATGTACTAAAAAAAGCAATGTGCTACACTCTGACAGTTTCATCATGAACAACAAGCCCAGTGAACTGCCTCTGATTCTCTCCAGAAGTCACCTTTCTTGCCTCACCGATAGACTTTTCCATTGATGCAATTTGCTTGAAGGGAGACTTGCTAAGTGCTTCAGAAGAGCGCCCTGGCCTTGACTCTAGAGATTCCATGGAGAGATGACATGCAAAGACGGGAACGGTAGGCAGTGTGTACAACCTCGCAAGACAAGAGATGAGACAAGGGTGATTTGTTTCTTTAGACACCTAAATTCCTAGGGCTCTGCAAATACACATGTAGTGAGATTTTAAAAAGAACACTTCCAGTCTTTGGAAAATGTAGACCCTCCAAGTTGGCAGTGTTCCTTTTATGTGGAAGGTGCCAAAGAAGGAAGAATGTTTACTGGTGGTCCAAGTATTGCCCCTCAGCCCGAGAGAACTAGTCAAATAGTCAACACCATCTTTTTGCCTTCTGCCTTCATCAATTCTTGGTGAGGAAAGAGCCACACACTGGACTCATGGTTTGGCTTCGCTGTTCATGGCAAGCCTGGAATGGGGAGGATTTGGTGTGTGTGTGGGGGTGACTTCCATGGAGGTACTTTTGCCCAAATATGGATCTTCTCAAGCAGTGAGCTCTCCTGGAATGAAACCAGGTTACATTCCAAAGCCCTCTTTGTGGAGTGGCCTTCCAATGCATATGCCTTAGTCTGAAGGAAAAAAAATCTGTACAGGGAGGGCCTGAGAGCAGATTTTAGAGCAAGGTGGAGGACATGAGATACAGGCTGAAGAGAAGAAATCACTAGGGAAAGAGCTCAACGGAAGATTGGTGGATTGGGGAAAATGTCACTGGTCCTAAGGGTAAAGGGACCCTATGTTTCTTCTAACATTTTCTGACTTACCATTTGAAAACTGGCAATGATGACTCCCCTCTTGCTTTTTTGATTCAGGGACACCCATTTTCTTTCCACAGAGAGGAGAGCATATACTTCATGGTTGCCACCATTTTTCTTCCAGTGACCCATTTCAACCCCTAAGTTCCATAACTTTGTAATTCTTCAAGAGAAAATAGAAGGAGGGGGAAGAAATATTAAGTATGTGACAATTCCTTCTGATTAGTTGAATTTTGGGTGATGGTGAGAGTTTGTAGTGGGCTGTGTGAGGCACACGGAAGGGAGTATTTAGGCTCATAAGATATTGGACACGGTAAGGGCTTTAGCCCTGCTCCAGTCCTCCGCCTTTACACTTTATTTGGTTGCAGAAAAGCATGTAGCTCCACTTGAACTGGCCAATAAACCTCTTAAACTCGGCGTCCTGTGAGATTTCTATTTAAAAAAACCTATTTTGTTTTGGCTTAGAGCATTTCAAAGCAGGATGGTTCTGTGAATGGGGCGCGGGACCTGTCTGTCCCATCTGGCGTACTATTTCCCAAGCCAGAAGTGGCATTACCTTCAGCACACCCTGCTGTCTGTCTACCCCTAGACTGGACTGCCCTAGTGGTCCTAATGGGAAGATGACATTACGGGTTCTCCACTTCCAGGGGCCACTTTATCTTTATCCCTCTGGAATGCTCTCAGGCACTTGGATGATATTAGATCAGGAATGGCTGCCCCAAAATGTCTCCCACCAAAATAGGAGAGGTGATTAATTGATCTCCCCTCCCCACCTTGGGGCATTAGGTTGAGACTATATAAAGATTTTATTTATTTATTTGACAGAGAGAAACACAGCCAGAGAGGGAACACAAGCAGAGGGACTGAAAGAGGGAGAAACAGGCTTCCCGCCGAGCAGGAAGCCCGACGTGGGGATCAATCCCGGGTCTCCAGGATCATGACCTGAGTTGAAAGCAATCGTTTAACCAACTGAGCCACCCAGGCACCCCATGATTGAGACTATTTAAAGATCGTGTAGTTTCCAAGCAGTTTAGAATTCTTGCTCATCTCTCTCCCTTCTGCCTTCTGGGGATCCCTGGAATCAAAGGTAGCTATGCCAGGTCATTATTCCATCTGGACATACTTCTTCCTTACCTGATTTACCAAAACCCAGTGTCATGGCTATGTGTTCTCCCGAGTTTTCCACATCCTTCCCCCTGCTACAAACAGCCTGGTTTTTCAGACAGCATAGTCCCATGTGCTCATGCACAGACACACACATCCTACCCCTAGGCATGGCTTCCTCACTTCCTGACCTACTGGGGTTCCTTTAGGAGCTCAGGAATAGATACGTGTTGAGAGCTAATCCAAAAGACGGTGTTCGCCGGGAGCTTTGGCTAGGGACCAGGAGCAAGCTCCCTCAAGGGACTTGGGCTCTCTGACCTGCAGCGAGGTATGGCAGTGTGGTGTAGGAGCAGAAGGGAGCGAGGGGGAGGGGAGAAGGAAGTTAAGCCCCTTCACCACCCGCTTCCTTCTTTATCCTCATGTCTCCACACAGGAAACTTTTCTCACACCAGGGCTCTATGTACGGGCTAGCGAACTGAGCTACATGAAAATCTCAAGGGTTAGCAGGTGTTGCATTGGCCACATCAGGGGAGAGCCCCCTGAAGCTCATTATTCTTGGGGTAGCTCTGGTACCTGTGAGAATCCACTGGAGGAAGAGCAGCTGGAGAAGCTCCTGAAGAGCTCTCTTTTCTCTGCCTGACATGCCAGGAGCACCTGGACCACTCCTGGGCTGCCAGCTTATTTGCCTCTGACTCACAGGATGATGGTGATTAAATTTCATTACCACTCGGTCTCCAGCTCTGAAAGCTTTTCGGTGTAGGTAGGCCATAAGCTTCAGCTCCGCCAAGGGGTTTTTGACTAATGTTCTCTGGCATTGAATCACCGTAGATTTTCACACATTCATAATTACTCTTCTGAAGTAACACATACTCCACTGTTATCTCCAGATAAGAGGAGCAGAAAAAACAACAGTGTCGTTTAACTCTTTTCTTCTAAGAGATGGAAGAAATTTGTGACCTCGTTTGTTGTTGTTGTTGTTGTTGTTTTTGAGTATCCTGAACTCCCTTGAGGCCAAAGAAAAGAACACAGCCTTGACAGCTGCAGCGAGGACCAAAGGAAGAAATGCAATCACAGTCCCCACACCAGAGGCACAATTTTTACATGGACGCTTCTTTGGGGATAGGATTCCCAATAGGATCTGATTTCCTCAGATGCTCCAAGGGATCCATGACCCAGGGAAGTCCACATCGCAGGCTCGGCCAGTGGTTTACTCACGGCACTGGGTGAAACAGTGTACATAAACATATGAAGAATGATGCCCATGGGAGATTTGACTGAACCCTATTATTCTCCTGTTTTAGTTTGTTGTGGAACAGGTCCTTTTGGTTTTCGATCTCCCCTGGGTTCCTTGTGAGGAGGATGTTCGACTTACATGTCAGTTTCAAATCATGGACCCCAAAATACAGGGTAATAGTGAAATTGAGTTTCCAGAACATGCCCAAACCCATTTCAGACTTTGGGGGAAAATGTTAAAGAGCTCCTCCTAGATTCATGCCAAGCCAGGACTAAGACAGACAGGAAACCGGCTGTCTTGATGAGTGATCAAAGAAGCCCAAAAAAGAGGTCGGAGGCTCTGTACTCCAACCATTCAATATTCCCAAGCCACATTTACATTTGTGTAATTGATTTCCCAAATATCTGTGCAGCAGATTCTAATCTGGGGTCCATATGCTCGTGGTTACCCACCTCCACCCCCACCCCCACTCCCTCCTCGGTGGTCTGACTCTGTTGGTTGACATGGGTGCTCCTCCCATGTAAGTGGGCATAGAGGGAGGAATTTTGCTCAGGGACAGAGGGGCAAGGTAAAGATAGAGAAAAAGGGGGTGGACTGGAATGTTTTCCTACATTTCTTCATCCAAAAGAATGAATACTCTGACCTCATCTTCTCACTTGTTGATATTTGCTGTTTAATCATCAGGGATATTACTATCTCTAAGGACGTACTCTAGCAAGATCTATTCTTAGCTTTCCATTTTGTAGACCAAAAAAGAGAGAGTGACTCCTTAAAGGTCACGTGGCTCTTCAGTTGTGAAGCCCAAGTCAGAAGAGTTGTCACACTTCTAGTTCTGCATTGTCCCCAATGCAGGATCTCCCTTCTCAGGGGTATTACACCAGGAACGGGGACTCTCATGGCCAGGAAGCTGAAGAAAGAAAGGAAAGAAGAAAGAAAGAAAGAAAGGAAGGAAGGAAGGAAGGAAGGAAGGAAGGAAGAAAGAAAGAAAGAAAGAAAGAAAGAAAGAAAGAAAGAAAGAAAGAGGGAGGAGAGAGAGAGGGAGGGAGGGAGGGAAGAAAGAAAGAAAAGGAGGGAAGAGAGGAATAAAGGAAGGAAGGAGGGAAGAAAGGAGGGAGGGAGAAGAGAGAGAGAAAGAGGGAAGGAGGGAAGGAAGGAAGGAGGGACGGAGGGAAGGAAGGAAGGGTAAGGAAGGAAGGAAGGAAAGAAGGAAGGAAGAAGGAAGGAGGGAGCGAGGGAGGGAAAGAAGGAGGGAAGGAAGGAAGGAGGAAGGAAGGAGGGAGGGAGGGAGGGAAAGAAGGAAGGAAGGAAGGGAGGAAGGAAGGAAGGAAGGAAAGAAGGAAGGAAAGAAGGAAAGGAAAGAAAATGTGCATTCAATAAAGTGACAGACTAAGTGAGAGAGATCTGTGGCCTGTCCACTCCAGTGCAGCTAATGCAGTGCAGGTGAAACCACGGCCGAGCCCCTGGAGCAGGTTGGTTTGTCTCTGCCCCTCTCTCCGCTCTGCCCACCTCCCCACAAGCGGCCCTTGGTGTGCGTGGACGAACATGCAGGTGGCCGTGGGTATAGATGGGCCCCATAGGCTCGGAGGGCCACCCCTACAGGCGACATGCTCACTACTCTTGTGTATGAAGCATGAGGAGTACTTCCTTTATTTTATAGCCTCTACTCTGACGGGGCCTTAAGGAAGGGAGACCCAAGCCTCTGAACCAGGACGCTTTACACTCATGTTTATATAACAAAAGGTTTCTATTTCTATAAAACCTGGGTATCTGTCACCTGGACTAGAAAACGGTGTTATGATCCCCACAAATTCAAATAAATATAAAATGGCAGGCGAAGCAGCCAACTGGTTCTTCCTACTGGAGGATGGTCTCACGGCTGCCTCTCCAAACCAAACTTGCTCAGTGCCAGTAAAGCTAATTTGGTCTGAGTTGCTATGGGAACGGAGAAAGGAGTTCCTGGAAATGTAATAATAATTGCTGTCATCTGAAAGGGCAGCTTTCTACTTCGATATCCTCCCATATGTCTGCATTAAAGTGGTGTTAGCAAAAGGGTGTCAGAAATCATTTGCATGCATGTTGGTAAGAGGATAACTTCCAGTGTGGGGTGTTGCTCTACTGAGCTGATTTGCTGAAGGCCAATTTTCCATTGTTTCTGGGCCTGAGTTCTTCTTGCAGTCCTATATGATTTGGCTGCCTGGGAGAGGATCCAAACACTGGGCCTCTCACCAGATGCCAGGCTCATGGTCCAGGTCAGATTGGGAGCCACACATTTGCATGTGGTCAGAGTGTATAGCTTGGCACCATAGTTCTGACAAACACCTGACAAAGAGCAGAAACCCCCTGGCCATCTTTACCGAATGAAAGTCTTGTATTTTCGCAGAGGTAGGGAGGAAACGGAATGCTCATGGATACAGGGTTCAAAGATCCAATGGCATCAGAAGCACATAAATGAAAGACAGTCTTTGGGGGTCAACTGGTCCTTTGCTATTCGAAGTACAGCCCGTGTACCAACAGCGTTGGTATAAGCTGGGAGGTGCTTGGAAATGCAGAATCTCAATTCCCTTCCCAGACTTATTGAGTCAGAATCTCCATTCTAACAAGATCCCCAGGTGATTCAGATGCACAATGAAGTTTGAGAAACACTAGTCTCAAGTTGTGTTGGGGAAACACAATTTCTTAATTTTACCAATGGTAATTTTATCACTGGTCTCAGATTGTGTTTTAGAAACACATTTTCCTAATTTTACCAATAAGGGATCACAAGGCAAAGCACCGAGAGAAGCAGAGACTTGCCCAAGACCTGCCTGAGGATCTGTGGTGGAACCAGATCAAGATTCTTGTATCTCTGAGAGTGAGACTTTAGTCACTACTCTATGAAGCTTCTCAGAAACTGTGGTTGGAAAGAATGTCAGAAATGGCAACCAAGGGGCACCCGGGGGGCTCAGTTGGTTAAACATCTGTCTTTGGCTCAGGTCATGATCTCAAGGTCCTGGGAACAAGCCCCAACTCCAGCTCTCAGCAGGGAGTCTGCTTCTCCCTCTCACTCTCCCTCAAATAAATGAATAAAATCTTTAATAATAATAATAATAATAATAATAATAGAAATGTCATCCAAGAATTTCTGGCCTTGTCCTTAGTTTTATGCTATAGCCAGCACTGCCCTTTCCAACCTCAAACTGGCAATTTTGTCAGCCCTGCTGTGCCTGGATTGACCAGTATGAATACCAACTTTGGGAGTGTGCCATTGGCCTGTGAAAGTAACGGGCAGAAGTTCTATTCAAGGTGAAAGCAGAGGCAATCGAGTCTCTGCCCTTCTGTCCCCTTTCTCCAGGCCCCCAACAGGGGTAACTAATGTCTTAGTAAATTATTCTCTCATTTTCTAAAAGGTGGAAGCAAGATCTTTTCCTGATGATTATATAAATGAACAAATGAAAATAGGGGACATAAAGAGACAACAGATGCTTTCTGCCTTCTCAGGAATCACAAAGCAAAGCTTGCCCTGGGCTAGGGCATGTTGGGGTGGGTGTCCCATGTTCCATACACGAATCAGTCGTGTGTGGGTGAATGCGGACTATGACAGTTCGTGCTCTCCTTTGCACCCTCTACTTCACCTTACCTGAAAGATGAGCCTACTAGAAAGTGACACTTGTCCTGCTTCCAGACATAAGAGATGCCTGGGAACACAATAATTTTTATAACTCTCAAAGCCTGAAATAAGCTTAGCATTCCTCACTGCTACTGCCCCACTTCTCCCTGTTCTGGGCCAATTGATATCACATCTTGCAGCTCAGGAATTCCTAGTTTCCTGCTTTTGTGGTAGTCTTTTGTTTCTGCTATCTGTCACTGCCTAACAAGCCACCCCAAAACTTCATAGTTTCACACAAGAATTTTATTATCTCTCATAATTTGATGAGTTCCCGGGGTCTGCAGCTCGACATTTCTGCTCTACACCTCTACACTGCTGAGACTGTCGTCATCTGGCATCTTGACTGGTGGGAACATCCAAGATCATATGCCTTGGCAAGGACAGATGGAGATCTGGACTGATCTGGGATGTTGGTAGAGATGACCATCTCTCCCTTCTGTCTCTTCACGTGGTCTCTCCAAGTCTTCTTGCTGGCAAGCAAGACTTTTTACATGGCAGCTCAGGGCTCTCCCAAGCACACAAAAAACATCCATGTTACCATGCCTTTTTAAGGCTTAGGTCCTGAACTAGCACAGAATTACTTCTATCATATTCTGTTGGTTAAAAGCACGGACTCCATCATCCACAGGATTCTCACAAAGCCCTCTAGGAACACCCAGTTTCATTCTTTTTGTGAATGACTATCCACTACCTTCTTCAAAATCAAGAGTTTTTAACCTAGAATTTGAGAGTACGTATTACATGGAGCACTGGATGTGGGGCATAAACAACGAATCTTGGAACACTGAAAAAAAATAAAATAATGTAATAAAAAAAGAGTTTTTAACTTAGAATTCTATAGTTGGGTTTCAAGGGAGTTTGTCAATAACCTGAAATGGTATTTTTACACAAATTTTGGGTCTTTATGAATACATATACTTTTCATATATTTGCTTTTCTAAGGATAGGATCCCAGGCTTTCATCAGTTTCTGAAAGGGATTCATGACCCAGAGAAGGTGGCATCACAGGAAATATGTACCCTAGACACCCTTCTAGAATGAGTCACACCTAGTTCTACAAATCCTCTGCTCAATATTTATGTGTTGATGTGGAACTTTAGAGGATACATTGTATGTGTTCATAGTGTATCTCGCCAAATAATTTTGAAATTCTACTAGGCAAAAGCCATACCTGTTATTTATTTCCAGACTCCCTAGATTTTGTGCAGTCTTTTAAAAATAATAGATGTTTCATGAGGTGCCTGGGTGGCTGGCTAGTTAAGTATCTGACTTTGGCTCAGGTCATGATCTCAGCTTCCTGGGATCAAGTTCCCCCCTCCCCAATTCTGGACTTCATGCTCATCAGGGAGTTTGCTTGTCCCTCCTCCTTTCCCTCTGCCCTCCTCCAATTCATGCTCTCTCTGTCTGTCAAATAGATAAAATCTTTAAAGAGAATAAATAAAAATAAATATAAATAATATAACAGATGCTCACTAAGGGATGTAGGCTGATTTCCAATGAAGGGTTTATTGGATCTTGATTTAAGAAGAATGTACATAGAACCCTAGCCACCCCTAACATTATACTTACTGTATATTTGGGTCCTCCTTTCCAGCATAAAAAGCCTTCATTTTATTTGAAAGCTATCTGAATAGATTCTATAAGTTCAGTGGAATAGACTTTACTATTATTATTTTACACCAAGGAAACTGAGGCTTTCATAATCTCTCTTAAGGAATTAGTGAAAGAACCAGAGCTGAAATCTGATTCTCCTGATTTTTACTCTGCCATTATGTGGCATGAGCCTCAGTGATGAGGAAGAGGGAAGACAGGTTGCCCAATGTGAAAAGCTAGAAGAGTAAAAATTCAGGTGTGTGGAGCCCAGACTTTGGAAGTTTGCAAGTGGAACATAGTTTAGTCTTACAAGAAACCAGAGATGACATAGTGTGGGGAGAGAGCTGTCTTCCCATCCTTGGCTATGAGGCTTTCCTTGGATGTCCCCTCTTTGTGCCCCAATTTTCTCAAACCAGTGAGAAGAACCAGAATAGTGGTTCCCATACTGACAACACCAGAACCACCCAAGTAACTTCTCGAAATTACACAGCTCTAGCTCCCACCTGAGAGATATGGAGTGTGACTCAGAAATTGGTATTTTCATAAGTCTCCATAGATGATTCTGCTGATTACTGAGGCTCAGAGCCCTGAACTAGATAAACTATAAGATCCCTCTATCCTGCTGTCCTGAGATACGGAGAAACCCTGATGTGGTGCAGGCTGGCTAGCTGTGCACAAGCTTCTGAGTTTGATGTAGTCTCACTTGTTTATTTTTGCTTCTGTTGCTTTAGGTGTCATATAAAAAAAAAATCACTGCCAAGATTAATATCACAGAGCTTTTTCTCTACATTTCCTCTAGTTTCTTAGTTTCAGGTCCTACTTTTAAGTCATTAATCCTTTTCTAATTAATTCTTGTGCATAATGTAAGATGGAACTGGAAACCCAACCAACATGTTCTCTAGGCCCTAACCCAATGTCTAGGCCTTCAAGTCTCTGCCTCCAGGAGATTCCCCTGCTCCCAATACTCTTAGCCACTGACTGGTTTTCTGAATTAACCCACTTGGACCCTCAGTCGAAACCAAATGCCATTACCCACTAGAAACTAGATATTGAGACCTGATATCTCACATGTCTTCTCAGATCATTGATTAGGTATCTGTGCACTCCTGAATTTGACTAAAGGCCACTAACATTAACCCTTTGGAGACTATAATTTGGAATACTGTCCTTCTCTTTATGAATCCTAATTTTCTACCATTTAAGGATTCTTCTCTCTAGGGGTAGGATCTCTCTGGTGGGGATGTGGTCTATGTCCATGGTTCTCAAGCTTTTGTATGCAGGACATTTACTTGGAAGACTTGTTAACAGTTGTAGGTCTCACTGCAAGACTTTATGATTTAGCAGGCAGGGACTGAAAATTTGCATTTTTCATGAGTTCCTGGATAGTGCTGATGCCACTGGTCCAGTCTGAAAAACACACTTTGAGAGATTCTCATCTAACCTATGGTAATATATGATAATAAAAATTTATCTGAGCTTACAGTTTCTATGTATATTCTGCTCAGTGATGTCCAAAATATGGTGGTCATCCATTACCCTTTTTATACTCAGAAGAGAGTGGGAACATTTCCCCAGGCTGATCTGAACACATAAACATCCTTACATATACCTGTCCTCTCTTGAATGAAGGAGATAATCCTCGTAATCAGATGTCACAATATGCTCCACTTTCTATCACTATTAGGAATTCATAAGGGAAGAGTCAAGAGGGAGGGTCACTGAAAGACAAGTCAATAAAGTGGACCTTCTGGAATATGAAAATGAGTGTAAGTATTGCCCACTCTGACAGCAAATGGTTGGCCACATCATAATTGGAGAGTTATGCTCATATCAAATTAGTTAGATCTTAATAATTTTAATAATAAAATTTATATTTAAATTTAAATATATATTATAAATAAAATATGTAAATATTTTATGTAAAATAAAATTTAATAAGAAATTAATTTAATAATTTTAATGATTATATCAAGAACTAATTTTCTTCAATACTCTAGTCAATTAAACTTATTTGCCTGAAAACTATTCTATTACCAAATTTGCAGAAGAAATGGGTCCTTTTTTATTTTTTGATAAGCATATTTAGCTGTTCTCATCATCCCTCCAGAACTAGGGCTTGCACAATCCTTATCTTTGAATTAAAAAAATTTCCCGAAAATTTCATTCAAGGCTCATGGACTGATAGATTCTTTATGATGGAAAATGAGGAAGTGAAACAGGCATTATGGGACTTTTCTTTTTCAGCCTTAAGGTCATCTTGCAGTGCACAGAGTATACTTTGGGAGCAGCTTTTGTCCCTTGCCCCTTTAAGGGCACAGACTATCATGAGATTGTTGAAAGGATCTATCATTTGCACCTGGAAAGGTTAATGTATTCCTTCCAAATATACACTCCTGTTTATGCAAAAGCATTTCTCTTCTATTAGCCCTGCCAGAGCTCTGGTCCAAGCCTGTATTTGAAAGCTGATGATTTCAGGTTGATATAAAAGGATTCTGGGGCAAAATATGTTCTTGTTAATGAACAGGAAGGAGTGGTATGTAGCCAAAATCATCTGGAAGGGATCTGGTCTTCATCAAATAGAACATTTAGATTCCTATTAAATATTCCTGTGTGTTAGGAGAAGGGGAGTTCTGCCCAGCAGTTATGCAGGCAGGGGCTCTTCATCCTGTGAGAGGGCATCCAGGATGGGGGGACACTGCCACACATGTATGGCTGCTGTGGACCAGCTCAGGGTGATTGGTGGGTTCTCACTACACAGGTCTTCTACTAACAATCCAGCAGGAGAGAGAGGGGCAAGGGAACCCAACACACACTTTTCAGAGGAGAAAACGGAGGCGCGGTGGAAAACATGGTCTCAAAGTACCAATGACAATTTTAGAGAGAACCAGTTTCCACAATTTTCCTCCCTTGACTCTGACAGAATTTGAGAATATGGCCATTTTAAAGGCATGTAGTGAAATATACTTGCTTGACAAAATAGGAAACTGAGGGCTATGGAAATTAACTCCTAGTACTTCAAAGATAGAGGTAGTTAGAAGTGGAGCTGGACTAGATCTAGTTGTCTTGACTCCTAATTCAGTGCTTTCTCCACAACCTTCTTTCTCTGGGACTGAAAAATTACCATGTGAAAGATCATTCTCAGTCATGAGAAGGATAATGTTGTCATTAAACAGACTTTTATCCTGTGACCTAAAGAAGGTCTGGTTAAACTCCTGCTCCAAGTATCTATCTTAAGGCTCATTTCATCATGGAGTTTTACTGGGAGGAATCTCAAGGCCTTTTGTTCTTGTGTTTTTGTATGCCAAACCTCTGGGGAACCTAAATCTTATCAACCTTGACCTTATATCTTTGTTAATCATCAGTTTAAAAACAAGTCCCTGAAGGAGTCAAATTGGGACCCCTGAGGGGGCCCAATGACAGCTAAAAGAAAAGGTCAGTGTGGCCAACGAACATGACCTGTCTAGGTCTGCAGGGATTGAATCAAGCCCAGGAACTTCACAGAATGTGAGAGTCCCTAAGCAGAGTTTACTATAGATACTTTGTTGCCCCACTATATTTTCAACTCTCCTAGGGTGTAAACTGGTTAAATTATTTTCAGGGAGATCAAAGGAAAACACTTGACACCAAATGGCAGTAGGAGGTCTATGTGCGAGATAGAAGGATTTTGTTGAGGGAGGGGGACAAAGTATATATGCTCAGAGTTTTTATCTCTTTTGTCCTACTTTTACTCCCAATTAACTCATCATCTTCTCCCCAGCTGGATGCCTCTCTGGATCTCATTACAGAAGAATCCCATCAAGTCGTGGATCAGAGCAATCTCCCCAGTTGCCTGAGACCTAGATCTGCTGGGCTTCCATGTTTCTGTGGGATGGCCCAGGATTTTAGGCACACCTGCCCTTTTATGATTAAGTCCCCATCCATTCTGAGCATGGAGATGATGGAGTAGAGACCCTGGCAATAAATAATATAAGCCAGGAAGACAGACCTGTGCCAAGTTCAGAATCTTCAACTTAGGAACCGGATGATCTCACTCATGAACTTCCTTCAGATGATATTTACACTTTATTAGAGTCATTGTTCTCAGATCTATTGCCCCAGGCTGCAAATCTCTGTTTCCTATTGTGTAAAATGGGAATGGTTCATCATTTTACTGCCACTAAGGATTTGATGAAATAACATGCGAGGTCTTGATCTCTAAAAGGCATATAAGTGACAGCTATTATTCTGGTTGTGCACATGAGATCACCCTTTAAAGTGTGTGTGTGTGTGTGTGTGTGTGTGTGTGTGTGTGTGTGTGTGGTGAGGGATGAGACAGTAAGAGGGGATGCTGTGAAATCTTCATCAAATTCTCTCCTCTCCTCAAGTTGAACATGTAATTTACAAACATGGTGAATCATTAAATAATTATTTGTAGATTATTGCGAACTCTTCTGTTCCGTTTTTCCACATGTGATGAACCAATATGAGAGCCCAGATTGAAGATTTCAATGGGATTTAACTCACTTCCAGATCCCTTGGATTCTTGACAACTTTGTTTCTCAAAGTGGGAACCCAGCCTCTTCATTTCCCATCATCTGACTCTCGGGTTCTTACTTTAAGGAGTGAAGCTCTGTGGGGAAATACCAATGATTATGCATCTGAGTCCTCATTTGGAACACTTTCTCAGCCCCCAGTTCATTTCCGGAAGCACATCAACTCCAGGATGTGCAAGAGTCTGGGACACAGCATTCTTCCTCCTTGCCTGCTACTGAGATAAATGCAGCAAGTTAAGACAGCCACAGGAATAACAAATACTCCAGCAACACACTTCCTCTAATCACCACGTTAGTGTTCATGCCAGTCTGAGAGGGATTTCTGTGATGAAGCGCGACCACACTCTTTCCTCCCCTCCCTTAATTCTGGCCTCCTCGGGAATATCTATAACATTTCCTCCTCTTCTGGTAGGTTTTTGCCACTAATTAAAGCATTAAAGCACTTTTTTTTTTTTTGACAGCATTGTGGGCTAGCTTGAGCATCTGGACCCCATCTGCTGCTCTTCCAGAATCTGAGAGGGCAGTGAGGACAGTGGTGGAGGGAGGGCACAGTTTATCACTAACCTTCATCTCTGGTGCTTTATATCTTAGGAAGAAGGGATAGAGGGGGAATTAAATATCATTTATGGGGCAGTAGAAGCACTCCTTCTGATATTTTTACAAGTAATGAAATTAGTACTAGGTTTTCACAATAGATCTAATGTCCTGTGGCTCCTAAGGGTAATATAAAAACCAACACATGGCATGGGGACCGGCAGAGAGAGAAAGAAAAGGAATAGGTACAAAACCTCTGAGGACAAGAGGATCTACGTGGGTTCACTTCTATGCCCCCTTTTAGGCACCTTGTAGGCTATCTGGTAACAAGAGTGACCATTTATTAGCACCTATCATATGCCAGCTGCTAGGATAGATCTAAGCCTGTAGCACCTAAATGTCAGCCTCTGACTGTCCCTAAGTGCTCCAGCTTGCTGAAGTCTTGTCTTTTCACATTGAAGTAACAGTTGGCTTGAATGTCCAGCTTAAGTGTATCCGGAAACTCAGAGCCCTTCTCAGTATCTCCAAGGATTCTCAAGGGGCTCAAATTTTTCCAATCCTTCCTGGTTCTCAGTTCCTTCTTTTAAATAATGTATGTGATATTGTCTTGCATTTTACTTTGAAAACTAGCAAAACAGATGCAAAAGCATAGAATGTAGCAAACCTTCAAATTTCAATCAGCCAGTTTCAATAATCCATGGTTGAATTTATTTAATCATTTTCTTCCCCTTCCTACCATCACTGACTCATTTAGAGCAAATTACAAACAGTATTATTATCAGAAGTAATACTATTTACATTTATGTCTTATATTTTATTCAGTACATGTGGCAAACAGACTCTAAAGTGGTTCTCATGATTCCCATTTCTTGGTGCTCACACCCTTGTGTAATCTACCTCCCTTGAGTATGGCGGGACATGTGACATCCTTCTAACCAATAAAACATGGCACAAGAGACAGAATGCACATGATTAAGTAATGTAAGACTATAATATCCATCTTTCTAGGAGATTTTCTCCCTTGGTGGTTTTGCATAAGCCAGCAGCCATGTCATGAGCTTTCCTAGGGAAAGGGCCGTAAGGCAGGGTAATGAAGACGGCCTCTAGCTGACAGCCGGCAAGAGACCAAGAATTCTGCCAGCAGTCACATAAGCTTAGAAATGGACCCTTCCCCATCCTGGTGGACACCCTGACATAACCTTGCAGAGAACCCAGCCAAGCTGTGCTCGAATTTGACCTACAGAAACCGAGATCATAACTGTGTGTTGTTTGAATGCACAGTGCATAGTAATTTGTTTCATAGCACTAATTAACTACTACAGTATGTATCTCAAAAGAATAAAGACTTTTTTATATTACCACAATAGCATTGCCACACTGAGAGGTAATGCCTTAATGCCATCAAATATCCAACTTTTCTCCAAGGTTCCCCAAGTATAATTCTCTTCTACAGTTTCTTATGCAAATCAAGACCTAAATAGTCTACATATTACTTTTGGTTGCAATGTTTCCTAAATCTTCTTTAGTTTGGAGATTACCTCTTTCTTTTTTTTCTTTACATTTACTTATTGAATAACTGGGTCATTTCTACTTTTCTAAGTCTGTAAAGCTAATGTAGTTTATTTTATGTTATTCTATGTCACTTTATTTTATTTTATTTTAAATTCCAGTACAGTCAACATACAGTGTAATATTAGTTTCAGGCGAACAATACAGGGATTTAACACTTCATGCATCACCCAGTGCTCATCACAACAAGAACCCTCCATGATCTCCATCACCTCTTTCCTGCATCCACCTGCCCACCTCCCTTCTGGTAACCATCAGTTTGTTCTCTATCGTAAAGAGTCTGTGTCTTGGTTTCTCTCTCTCTCTCTCTCTCTCTCTCTCTCTCTCTCTCTCTCTCCACCCTTCCTTGTCTAAAGCTGACTGATTCTCAGTAGTGTTAACATGATCCTTTAGCCCCTATATTTTGAGTAAATGCATAGATCCAGAGGTGTGATTAGATTCTAATTTTTTTTTTTGAGAGGACCAGATTACTTTCTACATACTGTTGTGTGTATCTGACTGCATCCTACTGGAAACTCATAATATCTAGGATCTCCTTCGGGGGATGTTAAGAAAAATCACTGGGTGTAGGTGCTGTCCACTTGATCAATCATTACAAAGTCTCTCAACAACCTCTCACTTAATAAACTTACCTGCCATTAATGATCCTTGCCTAGACCCATTATTTCATTATGGTTACAAAATAGTAGAAATAAATCATTGCTCCTCACTCTTATGGATTTCCTCTTTCATGCACTTTCTTTTCCACTTGGGCTCCTGCCTCCTGACATGGTGCTTAAGTGACCAACTTGTCCTGGTTTGCCTGGGATTTCCCTATTTTAAACACATCCAAAGAAATCCTTCTGTCCTAAGCAGACAAGGAGGGTTGGTCATCCTACCTGGTGTTGATGCCTCTTAACTCTCCTTTAATACTTTCTCCTTCCTTTATTACATGTGTACAACCCCTCAAACTCTTCTTCATGTCTTATGTAGTCCTAGCCTGACTCTGGTCCATCAACTTATGCTCAGAGGCCTCACTTTCTAACTAACCCCATCCATAATAATCTGCTTCTTAAATAATGAGAGCCCCCACTCTTCAAAAGGAATTCTAAGCTCAGTTCTTAAAGTAACAACTTATTATACTGATAGGTTTATAACCATCATGGAATATAGGTATTTCTATTCCCATTTTAGAGATGAGATCCAGGTAGCACATATGGACAAGTGATGAATAATAGAGTGTTGCAAGAATAGGGACTACTTCCATATAAATAAAAGGAAGTGGTAGGAGGGACAGCTCCATTAAAATGGATGGAAAAGGGTCTTTTTTTGCTAAAGATTTTTGTTAAAGAGTTTGAACCCTACTGCCATGGGCTAAATTGTGTCTCCCTCAAGTTAAAGCTCTCTCCCTCATAGGGACTTTAGGAGATAATCAAGATTAAATGAGATCATAAAGGTGAGATCCTAAGCTAATAGGATTGGCAGGCCACACTGTGTTCACACCATGGAAAAGCCATGTGAGCAGCAAGAAGAAGCCAGAAAGAAGGAACCCAACCCTGTTGGCACCCTGATCTCAGACTTCCAGTTTCCAGAATGGTGGAAAAAAAACCACAACAATTTCTGTTACATAAGATACCCAGTCTATGGTATTTTGTTATGGCAGCCCCAAAAAACTAATACACCTACCTTATAGACAATGTTAAATTACTGGAAGATTTTCATAATGAAACTAACACGATCAGTTTTGTATTTATGAAAGGATGATTGGTGGCAATGTAGAGAGGGGGAGCACAAGTTGGGAACACTTAGAAGCAAGACGAAAGTGAGGAAGCTGAAGAAGCTGGCCATACAAGAGATAGGGTATGGTCCTAGAATGACTAATCTGCATCTTATTCTGAAATGTGTCCCCCAAGTAACTTATCGCGACAACCATATTCAAGTAGTAGAGTAATGAACTGAAATATCAGAACCATTCTCTTCAACACTTCTGGAAAGAAATTTTGCAAAGATATAGCTCATGCATCTCCCCAAACTGTTAGCACACAGAGATGCAGGTATCCCAGGAGAATCTTGTATTGTGTTCATGGGAACATATGGTCAAACTCCCTATTGCAGAGTAGGGGGAGAGTAGCCTTATTGAAAGAGTGTTAGAAATTGGAACCAGAATTCTGCTTCCATTTCACTGGTCTCCTCACTGGAACTATTGTCTCCAGCCTCACAGAAGTTCTGAGAAACAGATCTACCTGACTTTGAAAGACACACAAGTGTGCCTGACTGGGCAGCCAGAGAGCCATTTTGAGAGAGACCAGAAGAGAAGCTAGCAAAGAGGCCCAGGTTTTCCATCCTACCCTCACTCAAGACTCATCATCTGTTACCTTTGCTGTAAAGGAGAGGGCATCTAGAAAGACACATGAGTGTTAGTGGTAAAGGACCTTATACACCAGTAATTCCATCCTTCATTTTACAGAGCTTCAAAGAAGTATAGCAACTAATCCTCAGTTATATACAGGGTCTGTGACAGAGCTGGGAATTGGTGCTGTCCTCCTGAAGCCCAGTCCAGCATTCTTGCTACAAATGTATGCTAGACTGCACTCTTCTTATCTCACGCTTGGGAAAGAGAGGCTTAATGCAGGCTTCTCTAAATGTGATTGGTTTTTAAATTCCCAAAAGAGCCTCAACATCTCTTCTTTTCATGTTCCCCAACTCCCTGTGCAAGATATACACACACCATGGAGACCTACAACCAGCGATGTTCCGTCTTGCAAAGATTCTCATGGTCAGAGCTTCCTGATTAGATAAAACAACTCATACAAAGAACACAAATTACTGGGTTCTTCGTCTTCTTCAGAAGATTTCTTAGTTTATTAAAAAAGAAGGTTCTCTATTTCCGGATCACTATTACACTCTATCACCTAAAAAGAGGAAGTGACAAGCTGATGAAAAGACCAGATACCAAGCACTTCCCTTGCCCAGAGGCAGTACGGTATGTGGTGAAGTGCATGGGCTCTGGTCAGTGGAAACAAAATGTATCCATAACATTAAAATAATTTTTAAACAATCACTCACTTCCGAGGGCTTTTGTGATGAATAAATGATGCACTCCACCTAAGGCACTGTGTACAGATTCTAGCATAGGGTAAGCACCCAAATCAGTAGAGTTTATTTCTCTTAGAATGAAAAAGAAACATGAACAGATAGCTTCTCTCCAATAAGGGCAAGAATCAAGTCTGAATTTCTGCAAAATACCCTATATTGCTTAGAGAATGATGTCATGGCAATAGATTTAATATATTTTGTTTTAAAGTAGAAAGGTATGTGGGCAAAAGAGATTTATCTTCCAGAGCTTAGTCTCAAAGCCCACATCTTCTTTGAGTAATCTCTAAAACATACTTATTATATGGGGGAATTGCCTGCTTCTGGATAATAAGTGATGCCATCCATTATTACCATTGTAACAACAAGGCCAATAACTTGAACTTGGTCATAGCAGCCAAAAGGAAGGGTGATCAGTTTGGGAACAATTAAATGGAAATCCATAGCTACTTCAGACTCAACCAAAATTCCTGGGGATCATTTGCAATCGACTTAAATCAAAATATGCCTTCTAAAAGAGAATGAAAAACCAAAAACAAGGGGAAAAAATCAAGTCATCCTATCTGTATGGTACATTTACTATTCTGGTGAGTCACAGAAAATTAATAATACCCCAGAGTCTAGAAACAAAGCCATAGGCAAAATTCCTTCCATTCAATGGATAAAATTAACTTGTGATGATTCTCAAACCAATTTGCTCATTAAAACAAGGCAAATGCACCCAATTTTATGTTGAAAATATTGATCCCTTATATTTTTCCTTCTGTAATATTATAGATTTCAAAATTACAGAATTTTAAAATTAGAAGAAATCTTCCAACATGATTTTATAGATTTTTAAAAAGCCAATATTCAGAGGACTGATGTGATGTGACCAAGTCCCAATACTCCTGAGGGGCCCGGGGGGCAGGGGGGATCAGGACTCCAGTATGCCAAGCCATAATTTTGTCTTTTCTATGACACTAGGCTACCTTTATTGAGACTCCGACATTTCATCATGTTCTGCTTCAACAGAACTTTTCTATCTAGTGAGGGGGTGGAAGATATTGAATCTCTTCCCAGTTGCCCCACATCCCAAGAAAAACAAATAGTGATGTGTGGGGGTTGACAGCATCTCAGAAATTTCCAAAAATGCCTCGATCTGAGGGAGGGTACAATCCTTATTTCCATTTTGTAATTATTCTCTTCTGCAATCTAACTCCTGCTTAAAAGAAAAAAAAAAAAAAGAGCCCTTTTCCCTTCCAAACTTTCTCTTCTCTCCCATTGCATTTTCAAGCATCTTGCTGGAGAAGCTGGTTAAGAGGGTCCTATGTGTTCAAGAGATGGAAGGGATCATGCTCCCTTCAGTCCTCTCTGCTCTTGGGCCAGTAATGAGTGCTCCCTTTGAATAAGAAGGCCCCCTAGAGACTGCATTCTTCATGCTGTTTCCCATTTAGTTCTGCAAACCTCAGTTTGGTTGGCAGATCCAAAAGAGACCTTTTTGGTTGCCTCTGTTCCATGCAAGATTTACTGAATGGTATAAGCATGGGAAGGAAAAGAAGAGATCCCGATCTAACTTCTAGAGGCCCGCCCTGCCCTGATGCTGGCCTGGATTCTGAGTGCTTAATTTGTCATATTTATATCTATAAATGATGGCAGTATCTTTCTACCTGCAGTCCCTCATCTGTCCATCATTCTTTCATCTCTAATTAATCCTTCTCACAGTCGCTGAAACAGTCTTCATCAAGCTTGATTTTTTATGGTCTCTCTCTTCCTTTGCTCAGTAGCTACCATGTTCTACTACTCCGTGCGGTAAAATCCAGCATATACCAGTCCACTCCAGCCAAGCCAACTGGTCTGTATTGCCTACTGCTCAGTTCACTGCCACATGTTCCACTGCTCTTGTCATCCTGCAGCTACAGTGCCTTCTTATCACACCAATTCCTGGCTCCGGCCTCTCTCTTCAGTTGGGTCCCCCTTGATCCTCACCATAAAGAAAGAAGCGCGCTGTTCAGAGCAAGGCAGGCAGCTGTGCTCCTCCTGTGCAACCTACACTAACCCCCAGCAGCAGGCCCTTAGACCTGGACGAGCAGGGCTGCCCATGGTTCATGTCTTCCTAACTGCCATACCAGCCCTTCCCTAAAAGTGGTCTTCTATCTTGGCCCTCGCTGTTGGTTCCTGGCTGAGTTATCCTTCTCATAAGATTAACTCAGACTTCACTTTTCCCTCTTTCTCAACTTTAGCCAATAGCTGGGACTCCATTCTCTATAGACTGATCATCAAGACATCAAGTGCCTGCTCAGCCTGCAGACTGGTACCCAGCAAGTGCATGTCACTGAAGTGGTTTAATGTCAAAAACAATAGTTCCCATCAGTTGTGTTTATTTTCTAATTTAATATTTATTTGTAATTTTATTTATATTATTTATTTAGTTTGTAGATATTATTTATGTTTATTACATTGTGAAGTATTTTATCAACATCACATTAAACGTCATGATAACCCTGATCAGAATATATTCCTATTTGAATTTTTCATATGAAGAAATCAATCCTCAGAAAGGTTGAGTAACTTTTTCCATTTTTTTAACTAAATTCAATTAATTAATGTATAATGTATTATTGGTTTCAGAGGTAGAGGTCAGTGATTCATCACTTTTATATAATACTCAGGGCTCATTACATCACGTGCCCTGCTTAATGTTTATCACCCAGCTACCCTATCCTTCCATCTCCCTCCCCTCCAGCAACCCTCAGTTTGTTTCCCATTGTTAAGAGTCTCTTATGGTTTGTCAACCATAAGACATTGAATAACTTGCCCAAGGTCACATAGCTTATGAGTTATAACAATATCTTCTTTCAAACTTGACCTCAAATCCACCTCCTCATGAACACTTTCCAATGACTACTTGCTCCTTGGCCCCTGCTCTCAGTTTGTGCTACAGCTTCATGGCCTCCCTATATCCTAGGCTGTAACTATCTGTGTCTCGCCCCCTTGCTGATCCTCAAGGACAAGGATTTCTTCACAACAAAAAATGTTGACTCCTCCAAAGACAGAGAACTTCATAGGAAATGGTGTTGGTTGATTCATTCCACTTTCAAGCGCCCATGAGTTAATTGGGAGGCAGAATGATTGCTGTTTAGAAATATAGATTAACTCCCCTGAGTGGCCTCTCTGATCAGTGACTCAAGCTTCTTTACTGGATGGGCATAGTAAGTCCTGTCCCTGAACTGCTTCCTGTGGACATAGGATATTCCACAATGAAAGGCCCATGGCTTCTTACTCATAAAGCTTCCTGAGAGCAGCAGAGCACAGCCCACAAACAGGGAAACACAAATCTTTGCGGAGAACAGACATAGCTCTCACTGCTTAACAGAAGAGGTGAAGGAAGTTCATAGAATTTAAGTAACTTGTTCAAAATCATTCATTAGAAAGAGGCAGAATTAGGTCTCAAACCCAAACCCCTTGCCTCCCATCCAGTACTCCCTGTTACAATACACATTTGCCTTTTCTTGCATAAAAGAACTCAGTGATGCAGGCTCCAGATAGAAGAGAGAATGCAGCACAAGAAATTTCCATTTCTAAAGATAAATAGACACTAACAACTTCCAAAATCCCCAGCTAAAAATACTCTGAAACAACAGTGACTGGACCACAGCCTGATGTAGCCTTGATGGAAAGATCATATTATCCTCCAGCCTCCCAAACTCTTTTGTTCCATCAGATGTGCATCTCCCTTTGCCTTATTCCCCCTGGGTCACAGGAATTGCACACTGAATGACCAAGGGCATCAAGGATCTATGGTAACTCAAATATATAAATATAAGGCCTAATTTTAGCCTTTCCAAGAATAGTGGACCTTCTGGGGGTCTGAAGTGCTTCCATTTTGGTTGTTTGGTCTATGGCTTTTTGTTAATTAGCAGGGTTGGCTTAAAGGTCACCCAGCACAGTCAGCCCCATCATAAGATATGGAAGAAGTTCTGAGCAGTGAAAAATCACTCAAGCTAAGAATTGCATCTTTACTAACAGTCATAAGCTCTATATGTCTTGCTATCTGAGCCCAGAAGCTCATCCGCTGACCATGTCAAGGACAAGGAAAACCTCTTTCTCAATTGCAGAAAGAGTGAGTCTCTGCTCACCTGTAAAGGGGCAGGCAAGCTACTCCCACCAAAAATATCTTTCTTACCTTCCCATGAGTCACTAGCATTCTATCTCTGGTCTTTGTGACCTTTGAAAAAGGTCTCTCCATGGACCCAAGGATAGCAGTGACCTTCATGTGTTTTCACAATGCTGCTACAACATAAGAAGCTGTTATGGTGTGCGTGGGGATGTCTCTGTTAGCAGAGAAGGACCTCATATATACTAATCCTTCTAGGGAAGGAGCACTCAGTGAGCAGAAGTGAAGTCTACACAACAGCCACCAACCAGGTGAGATATGTACACTGTACAGGGCCAAGGCAGGCTATGAAAAGCATCTATGTGACCCATTTTGTTAAATCCTCCTACTATGTGCCAGGGAGTGGACTGGCTGGTGTGAAAGCAAAATGCATCAGTCATAGTCTCTGTCTTCATAGATGGCATCATCTAAGGGAAAATCAGTTATATACCTGAAGAACATACATTAGAATGTCATTTATAAAATCTTTTGGAAGTCCAGAAACAAGAGCAATCAATTCTGCCCAGGGTTAGGTGGAAGAGCCAGAAAAGTTTTCATAGACAAGGGGTCACTTGAATTTAGTGCTGAAGGATGAAGACAAACTCATTCCAGGCACAGAATAATGAGGGAGAGGCAGTCCAGAGAAAGCCTATGAACAAAGACAAAGAGATGCAGAAGTACATATTGGGAGGATAATGGTTACTTTGGAACAGCTCCGCCAACAAAAAGATTTGGGCCTGAGATGGCCAGGGTCAGCTTTGCATATTAGAAAGGGGACTCAGATAGCAGTGTAGGAATGGGGTAGAAGGAGGCATCTGGGCCAAGGACCATCACTGGGAAATTCACCTGCTTAAGTAGACCAGGTGAGAGCAGTGGAAGACCTGCCCAAGACAAAGGCCATGGGGGAGAGAGGAGGGAACTCCTATCTGATGTAGACATTGGATGCTTTGAACAGATTGATTTTTTTAAATCATTTCTGAAAAATGAACTAAACGGGTGTATGATTTCCAAGTGTGTAAAACACTGTCACCTTTGTGATTTGATTTCAGTCACTCCCTAAACACTTTGAGATACAGAGAAATCATCTAATGATGCTATTTCATCTTGTGTTATTCTTATTTAATCCAAGGTTTCAAATTTATTTTCAAAAATTGAACAAAATAGTTTATGTTTTTCTCCATTCCTGTATTGATTTTGTCTTCTTTTTTTTTTACTTACTTTTTATTTTTAGGTGAAGTGTAGTTGACATACAATGCTATGTTAGTTTCAGGTATATAACATGGTGACTTGATGATTCTATACATTATGCAAAGCTCACCACAAGTGGAGTCACCATCTGTCTCCATATAACGCTATTATACCATTGACTATATTCCCTATGTTGTACTTTTCATCCCTGTGATTTAATTTATTATATAACTGAAAGTTTGTACCTCTTCCTTTCTTTCACTTATGTCTCCTATCCCCTCATTTCCCTCCCCTCTGGCAATTGCCAGTTTGTTCTCTGCATTTATGAGTCTATTTCTCTCTTTGTTGTTTGTTTGTTCATTTGTTTGATAGATTCCATATATAAGTAAAATCATATGTTTGTTTTTCTCTTTCTGACTTACTTCACTTATCATAATAGCTTTTACGTCCATCATGTTGTCACAAAGGGCAAGATTTCATTCTTACCATGACCAATATTCCATTGTAGGGTGTGTGTGTGTGTGTGTGTGTGTGTGTGTGTGTGTCTTCTATATCCATCAACCCACCAGTGGACACTTAGGTTGCTCCCATATAATGATACTCTTTTAGAAAGAGGTTCTCAGAAGAAACTGAAACCAAAAAAAGAATGGGGGCTGTTTTCCAAATCATGGGACCTTCCTCCAGCATAGCGACCCAGACCCTAAGAGATACAAATAGGACCAAGAATGCATGAGGATGAGGGGATGTGGAAACTTCAGGAGAGCAGAGAGACAATCACAAGGAACATGAGATCAACGTCCCCTGGTCTTCCTATCAACACAAACATGTAAACAAGGAGACCTGACCTGTAGACAAGGAGAAGAAAGCCTGTCTTGATGCCACTGTCTTTACATACTACAATCCCAGTCCTCCAAAACATTGTCCAAACTTGCTGTCTCTAAAGCCTCTCTTTTCATTCTCCCTTGAACCCATCCTAAAAAGGCTTTCCTAACCCTCACTCCCCAGCAATTCTTGTCAAGGTTATGAAAACTCTCTGTCCAGACCTAATCATCAATTCTCAGTCCTTGTCTCACTTCAACTACCCTTAGCTTTGAACACAGCAGATCACACCCGCCTTTTGCTGCATTCTCTTCACCAGGCTTGCAGGATGCCCACTGTCTTGGTTCCCTTGTGCCTCGCTGGCTCTTCCTCCTCTTTCATGGGTTTTTTTCTTTTCTACCCACATCTCCATGTGGCAGTGGCCCAGGGCTCTGACAGGGATCATCTTTTCTAGTGATGCTCTCTTCTTGGGGGATCTCAATCTCTCACTGGATTTTAAATTTCTTCTGTTTGCTGAAGACTGGCAAATTTAAACCTTTCTACCTTCAGCCTTGATCTCTCACTGAAGTTCAGGTCCATATATTCAGCTTCCATTCAATATCACTTCGTTTTTCTAAGTAAATATACCAAACTCAATGTATCAGAAACTAAAATTCTAATATCCACACCCCTCCAAAAATATGTTTCACTCTCAGATATCCCTATTCTTCCAGCTTCTCAGCAATATTTCCAGGAGCCATCTTTGGCTTTTCTTACATACGTCACATCTGATCTAGTACCTGTTCCTGTGTGTTCTACCTTCAAAATGCATCCAGAATCTAACCACTGCCTACCAGTCCCCCTGATATTACCTATTCCAAGCCGCCACCATTTCTTTCCCAGGTGACTGAATGTTACAGGTTGAGTGCATTTGTGACACACACAAAAAGTTAGAGTCCTAATCTCCAGTACCCCTGAGTGTGACTTTATTTGGAAATAGGGTCATTGTGGGGGTAATCAAGTTAAGAAAAACCATTTAGGAGGGAGCTTAGTTCAGTAGGACTGGATAGACCCACCTACAGGGAAGGTGGAGACACACAGAGAGGACAGCCATGTGAAGATGGAGGCAGAGATGGTGTCATGTGGCCACAAGCCAAGGACCCAAGGCTATCAGAAGCTGCAAGACACAGGAAGGATCGTACCCTAGCAGCTACAAAGAGAACGTGGTCCAGCCAACAGCTCGGTTTTAGACCTCCAGCCTCCTGGCCTGTGGGAGAAGAAAATATCTGCTGGGTTAAGCCAGTCAGTTTGTGATGTTTTGTTACAGCAGCTCTAGGAAATAAATACACCACAACAGCCTCCTAACTGGTCTCTCTGCTTCCACTCTATCCCTAAATTTATTTCCAACAAAACAGTGCAAATAATCCTCTAACTATAAATCATACCCTCTCATGTCTCTACTCAAAATCCTCACCTGGCTCTCCACCTTACTCAGAGGACTATCAAAGTCCTCATAATATAATGATCTCTGAGGCTCCACATATCTCCATTACCTATGACCTCACCATTTACTACTGTCTCTCTCCTGTACTCCCATCCAGCCACCTTCCTGTTCTTCAAATATGTCAGGCATTTTCACATGTTAGCATCTATGCTCTAGCAGTTTCCTGGAAGACTATTTCCCCAGATATTCACATCCTTCATCCTTGGCATCAATGTCAAGGACACATTTAGTATCTCCTTAAAGTCTCCCCCCAACCCTGCCCTGACCATCCTCTTTAATACTGTGATCTGCCCTGCCCTCATAAATCCTAATTCCTTTCATCCGGATCTGCCTCTTCTTTTATGCCATAGCACTTACCGTCAGGAGACATCATACTTTATAATTTTTGTATCTCATTTATTTTTATTGTTTACCTCGACCCACTAGAATGTAAGTTTCAAGAGGCAGATGTTTTTGTTGCTTTTGTTCACTATTTTATCCTAAGCATCTCAAATAGTACATAGCACACATTGGAATTTAATCAATATTGGTTGAAGTATCAAATACATTTTTTGCTTTATCATTTTTCCTAGAGATAGCCCTAGATTAGACATTGACAGAAACAGGGGTATGGGTGTGTGTGTGTTGTGTGTGTGTGTGTGTGTGTGTGTGTGTGTGTGTGTGTGTGTGTGTGTGTGGTGAGGAAGAGATACAAGTTGGAATTGGGTTTAAATCCCAATCTTACCAATTTCTAATTGGAAAAACTAAAGTGGAGTACACCAATGCTTCAATTCCATCATTGTAGAATGAACCCAATATAATATATATTCCAATATAATAAAATAATTTCTACATGACACACTTGGGAAGAGTAAATTTGAAAATATGTGCAAGTGTTCTGGTACACTAGAAAATATTCTGAGAATACTGTAATTAGTAGCATTTTATGTGTACTGATTTTTTTTATAACTCTATTTTTTGTCAACATTCTCTGATTAACCTAGGAATTCAGTTCACCAGGAAGACGTGGTATGGAAGAAATGGCATTTGGTTTGGCATTGGGCCCCTATTTTGGCTTGTAGACAGTAGCATATAAAGCCCCTTGTCATAAGGGAGGACCTTGAGGTGCCTGCAGGGCAAGCTAACTAACTAGACAATGTCATATTGGCCTGTGCTTTCTCTGGTTTTACCTCTGACGTGCACAGCACAATTATCTTTATGCTTCTATTTTTTTTATAGCACTTTGACTCACTGGAAATGTACCTAAGCCAACTCTCTCTCCTTGTGCTTTTTACTTAGCTCCAAATTCAGATGTTCAATCTAAAGAAATCTGAGCGGAGGTAAAAAAATTCCTTTAAACCCATGTGCTCTGAACATTAACTTGCTCAACAATATTCTTGCCAACCAAAGAAGAAAGTCATACTGAAAAGGAGGAACAGTACCAAAGAGCTTCAGACTAAGAGTTAGGATTCTGGTACCATTGTTCTTTCCAGAAGTTATGAAGACCTCAGATAATTTGCCCTCTTAACTCAGGTATTTTTTATTTTATTTGTAAGCAGAGGAAATAAAGCTATTTTCATTTTCTCTAAATCTTGAGATTGCCATGCTGACAGTAAAATCCATCTTTGGATTTAGAGTCCTGGCAGATTCCACATGTATGGGTTTCTGGGACGTGGGTTGGGCAAGAGGAACTGCAGGAGTGTGGTATGGGCAAGCAGCTTTGAGTGACCATCCAGATTTGGTCCATGATCTCTGAGCTGGATGATGTCCTTCTCTAAAAGGGAGTTCTTCTTTCGCAAAACAGAAAAATAACACCCACCCCATTACATTAAGGATTAAATCATGTCATACACTTGACATATTTACTACGGCGCTTTAGCACATAAAAGAAGTCCCCCGAATGGTAGCAATGATTATAACTGAATAACCTTGAAGTCACATTTATAATCACCATTCACCAAAAGAGCCGTATTAGCTAGAAGAGATAAAGTAGCTAGGAATTATTTTTTTAAGAGTGTTATATTAGGACTGAATTGTATAGAATTTTCACAATTAGAAGCAGATATAGCTGTGTGAGGTGATTTTTGTCTGCTGCCGTGCTGTGGAGCTAAGCTTGTTCCACTCCTGTTCAGCTGTGCAGGTCGAATTGACCAAAGAAATGGTTATAGAGAAGCCTGGTCTTCTGCGGTGGGAGGGGAACTTGTGAGGAAGTATTACAAACCGCTGAACCAGGCCCCAAACATACCTCTTTTATGGAAAGAACTCATCTTAAGTCTGTGGAGGATTAGATTCAAATGGAGAGCCAGCAGATGCAGTTTATGGACAGAAAGATTTCCATAGGAAAATGATGTCACAAAACTTTCCCAATTGTCACACTAAGATGTATGATGCTCATACCATCTCTGAATGATGGTGTGTGTGGTGGTCCAGGTGATGAGGTTGCTCTCTATTAACAACCAGACTTTGAGGAGATTCATATATACATTTGCCCTTGCTTCTAAGGGCTCTGTTGCAAATAAGTTTTACATTCATGATGTCTTCAGATACCAAGATGAGGTCTTTTGTGGCTTTATCACTGAGCCTCAGGAGGAATCTGAGGAAGAGGCAGAGGAACCCGAAGAAAGACAGCAGACACTTGAAGTGGTACTTGATGATTCTGGAACTTTCTATGATCAGACTGTCATCAATGACTTGGAAGAACATTTAGAAGAACCTGTTCCTGAACCAGAACCAGAGCAAGAACCTATGTCTGAAATCAAACAGGAAAATCTGAGCTAGTATTAGAAGAAACTTCTCCTGAGGGTACATGGAAGAGTTCTTTCCCAGCACCTAAAGACATAGTTCAGACCATACAGGAAGACTTGAGGAGATTTTCTTGGACATTAGTGACCTTCCATCCAGTGGAGCTATTCCAGTTACTGGGATACCACCTCAGGTTGTTCAAGTACCAGCTTCACAACCTTGACCAGAGTCTAAGTCTGAATCTCAAATTCCACTGCTAAGGCCTGAGAATGATCAAAGAATGTGAGAACAACAAATAAATATTCCTCCCCAGAGGGGACCTACACTCATCCATGAGGCTGAGTAAGCAAGGTGATGTTGAACCTCAAAGAACTGTAAGACAACATGATAGTCACCAACCTGCACCATGAATCGAAACTTCAAGATTTTTTTTCAAAGTATAGGAATGTTGTTGAACTCTGCATAATAGTGGGAGGAAATTACCCAGTCTGGGGTTTGTTGTGTTTGATCATTCTGAGCCCCTTAGTCACAAGCCCATCATAATCAGAGGTGAGTTCCATCTGAATGTAGAAGAAAAGACCCTGGAAGGACAAAGGACAACTGCCTGTGGAGACCTAGAGCCCCTGGAGGTCTGCCAGGTGGGTAGACTGAGCAGCCTTCCCCATGGAGGCATGGTTCAGAAACCAAGGTTTGGAGTGGGAAGGAGAATTATTCCAAGGCAGTGAATTGCTCCTCACTGGTCTTCAGGCAGCAGTACAAATCTTCTTGCTCCTGAAGAATGGTGAATTTCTTACACTAACATTTGGTGTCTTACATTATGACTTTAGTCTACAATAAACTGCTTAAGTTTGTACAACTTTACTTTCTGTGTTAATGATATGTGCTCCCTCTCCCTCCTCTCCTTCCCCTCACCTTTTAGCTCTTCACTTTCAATTTTGTGGGATGATACTTGAGGAAAACCAGATTTTTAAAGATTTAAAAACTGAATTAGCTTGCTTTACTTTAGCATATACAGATTGTTTTTTTTTTTAAACAGGCATTTCCCAAAGGAATGTGTCTTGCTTATTATTTACATTTGGTATGCTTCATCCACTTGAATATTTCTTATTTTCTATGTGTTTCAAAATCTGTGAGAAACACAGATTTCATAAACATCTTGACAGTAGGAAAGAAAAGAATTTTCTCAAGCAGAAAGAGTAATGGCCCTTTATGTTGGGAGAATGATCATGTACAGTGCTGAGAAGGTATAGAGGAGCATAGGGTCTTTGGAATGAAAAGTACAAAATTGAATGATTTGGTGGCAAATGATGGAATCATCCGGAAATAATCAGATAGTGGGGTACATATTTGTTGTTATTTTCCATCCAGCTTCATTCTTCGCACCTTAGTCAAGTAAGAGAATCCTCCTTGTTTGCAAAAAATCCATTTTATGCTACTCAGGAAGGAATGATGCCTCCTTCCAATCACAAAGGAATTACCAAGTACAAAAATGAGCAATCAACTATTAAAAACACTTGAAGAAACTAAAACCATTAGCGAGGCAAAAAGTTCCTCAAATTGAGGGACTAAATACTTGAAGAGGCAGAATAAATAAAACAAGATGAAGCTATCATTAGAAGAAATGTAAATATCTTCAGAGAGCTATGCCAGGATTTTATCATAACAAACCAATTTCAAAGAAATTGGAGATTAACGGTTTAAAAGGGAAAGAAGGCTACATAAATAAAGAGGGGATTTAGCAGACTAAATCATTGAGTGAGAAAAGTTTTAAAACACAACACAAGAGATGGAACAGATGACATAAAAGTGGGGATATCTATCACATGAGGCAAATTTGAATGGAGCTTTAGAAAGAATTTCTACTGGGTTTAGACTGTTGTAAAGAATGAAATCCAGAGATGCCTACCATTGTATGAAAGGTAAAGCCAAGCAAAAAAAGAACTGAGCAATAAGGACGAACAACACTAGAACTCCACTTTTGGCCATGTTGAAGAAATAAGGACTGGACTTTACCCTCCACAAAATACAATAGCAAATGGGACAGAATATATGAAATAGCAGTCTTAAGACATGCAAAGTAGGTAAAGCAGATCTCCTATCTCTACGAAGACAGATGACCAACTAGAGGATTTTCCAGATTGCCACACAGAAAGAAGAAACCCAAACAAAGAGCCAGAGATCAGAGTCCAAGCCAAGTCAATGAGATGTGATGGAATGGAATATCCAAAAGAAGAAAGATGCATGGAAAGAAAGCTTTAGAAAAATCCCCTTGAAACTCTGGATAAGTACTGATCTATGCATGAGTGAAAGGAAACTTCCCAAGGTTAGGGAAAGGACAATGAAAAAGTAGTCAGCTGGACAATTTCCACACCTTACATAGGGCCAGGACTCATTCATGTCCCCAAAAGCAGATTGAAATGATCTCATAATACAAGGGGGCTCAAGCGAAGCTCTGAGAAGGTTGTGGCTTTAGTCATGATGTGAAATTCTCCCTAGACGCAAGGCAACTCTGGGCATTCTTAACAAAGATGAAAAGTAACTTCAAAATGATTCAACTGATCCCAAGTAACTTAATGCCTTCTCACTCTATCTAATAAAGAATACAAGAATGTTCAGCATATAATGAAATAAAATTCTCAATGTCAGGTAAAAAACTTACCATTCAAGAAAAGAGCAGGAAAATATGATCATAAGCAGAAGATAATTAATCAATAGAAAAGAAAGACCTTTAATGACAGAACCAATGGAATTCACAACGAAAGACATTAAAACAGCTGTTTTAAATATACTCTACATGAGGGTTTGCAAAGTTTCTGTAATGGGCCAGATAGTATATGTTACTAGATTTGAAGGCCAATGGTCTCTCTGTTGTTACTACTCAACTTGGCCACAGTAGAGCAAGAGCAGCCATTGACAAGGCACAAGCGTTCACACCAAAAACTGGAAACAACCCAGAAAACCATCAGCTGGCAAGCGGGTAAACAAGCTGTGGTACATCTACCACTGAAACACTGGTCAGCCATAAAAACGAGTAAGCTGCTTCAATAACACAATACAAGGGATGAATCTTAAGAGTATTTAACTAAGTAGAAAAAAAAAAACCAGTCTCAAAACATTTCATACTATATGATTGCCCTTATAAAAAATTCTAGAAAAGGCAAGACTCTAGTGACAAAAAGTGTTATCGGTGGTTGCCAGGGACCAGGGGACCAGGGGTGGGAAAGAGTAAACTGACTGCCAAGAAGTACGAGGGAACTTTATGGAGTCATGAAAACATTCTATATCATGATCGCAGTGACAGTAACAAAAACTCTTCACATTTTTCAAAACTCATTAACTGCACACTTTAAAAGGGTATTTTTATAAAGCAGATTCTTTTTTTTTTTTAAGATTTTTATTTATTTATTTGACAGAGAGAAACACAGCTAGAGAGGGAACACAAGCAGGGGGAGTGAGAGAGGGAGAAGCAGGCTTCCCGCCGAGCAGGAAGCCCGATGCGGGGCTCGATCCCCGGTCTCCGGGATCATGACCTGAGCCGAGAGCAGTCGCTTAACCAACTGAGCCACCCAGGCGCGCCTATAAAGCAGATTCTTAAAAAAATCAACTATAGAGATCTTAGAAAGGAACAGGTTAAGAACTGAAGTATTAAGCTGGGCTTTGTAATGGGCTGAACAGCCCAGTGTACGCAGCTGAAGACTGAATCAGCTTGCTGGCAGAATACGCTATGAAATTCTCCCCCAAAAGTGCATGATGTTCAAATAGTGGAAAGAATGTATAATTAGGAAATGTGTAGTGTAGACTTAAAAATTCCATTTTTTAAATGTGTGTTTGAATGTATGTATATGAATGCTAATGGAAGGGCAGTCTGGATGGATGGCCCAAATGTTCAAGTGAAGTGAGAAGTAGAGGAGAGAAAAGAGAGTCTTCACATTTTGCTCCATTTGTTAATTAGTCATTCTTTTCCTACTCTGTTCTAGAACTCACAGGAAACAATAACAAAGAAAATCAAAATACCAACTTATTAGCGGGGCTGAAACTCCAAATTGTAGTTCTGATAATGGACTGAAGCCCAAGGCCTAACAATGAGTTTGAAAGGCCTCCTCCTCTTTCTGAGCCCAAACCCAGATTTCCAATTAGCCACAAGAATAGGAGGCCAAAGACATGGGAGTGCCTGAGATGACGGAAGGAATAAAAGGGAGAGAGCTTGCAATGCCAGGCTCTTCTCTTACAGTCTTGGCCCTATGAGAAAAATGTAAAAGGCATTTGGGAGAAGAAAATGAGAGACAGACAGACCGGGTCCTTAGGTTAAGAGCAGCTGCGGCAGAGAGCAGGGAAAGCAGAGAAGAAAGCCCTGTGCCTCACCCCGGTACCTCTTCTCTTCCCAAGAGAAAAGAATGGATTCTAGCCACAACCTTAGAATCAGACTCATGTCCTCTGCCTTGGGTGAGGGATAAGAAAGAAAATGTGCAGCACACTCTCCCTTGGGTCAGAAGAAGGGCTAAGAACTTGTCTTGTCCTCCATTCTACCCTCCTATGCTGGACTAGCGACCTGCTCTGCAGAGCACTATGCAAAGTGAAAATGCAGGACCTCTCATTCAGAATTCGCTAAGAATTTCAAAATGGTAACAGCAGATCATTTAACCCAGCCCAGGGCCCTCTGAGTGACAGGCTCTGTGAGACTGTGTAGCCGTGAATGTGGCCCTGCCTCGTCATATATCAGTCTTTGAAAATGCTGTGCTTTATAGGCCTGCCTTCGGCCCACAGGAGGTAGGTGGAGGAGAGAGACTGAGACCATTCGGGAATCTGGGGGACACTTTTCAGACACTTCTTCTCTATATCTGTATCCATCAGGGTCTCAGCAGAAACAGATGGCATCCTCAAAAAGGGGTGGTTTAAGGAAGTTTAATAAGGGGACTTTAAAGTGTGGCAGAATTCAGAGAGGATGGGAAGCCATAGTCTTCCTAAGTGAAAGAGCAAGGGGAAGGCATGGTCCCTAGAACCGTGTAGGCAGAGAAAGGGAAGGCCTGCAGCCTTCCATGAAGGGGTAGACCAGTCCACCAGAGGTTCTGGGGAGGCAGATCAGAAGAAAAATACCTCAACCCTCCTCACCTCCTGCCCTTGGATCTCCTGCCAGGGCTTCCCACTAGTGGAAATAGAAGTCAGAGGGTCAGGCCGCTGGATAATGCTGCTCATGAGGGTCTGCCTTCAGGGCACAGAATTTCTGGTAAAGAATTCTGGAGGGACAGATGGAACCAGTGAAACAGGAGAGAGAAGGCAGCCCACAGAGGCTCCTGCAAAGAGCTGGAAAAGATTATCAAGGTCACCTCCAGCCCATAGTAGTCATAAATACACAACATATTCTTTTTCCCTTCTCCAATTAGACCCAGTACCCAACTTAGCTCACCAGGAGGGTTACACAGTGAGCACTTAATGGCACCAGAGACTAAATAATACAATGCCAGCCATGTAAAAATGCCCCAGATTTAGACCAGGCAATCTCCCTCCCAGAAATAAGAAAGTCAAAGCCTACAATATAAAATATGTAAGGAGAGGAAAAGGTGCCATAGGGACAATCATCCGAGAAAGCATGAATATAGAGGATCTCCTGATGAGCATGACCTCTTTAAGATGCAGTGATGGCAGAGATTCCCTGTAGGTGATTTCAGAGAAGAGCAGTCAATTAAGCAATTCCAGGGGCTTGAGATCATTCTGTATCCCATAAACACTGTCAACGTTCCCCTATGTAGTAACAGTCTGTGCTGAAAAATCTAAAGCAATTACTTTTGTCCTCCCAGCATTTCGAGCACCTACTTCAATCAGAAGAAAGGTAAAACAAGTGCTGATACGCTCCTTTATCACCATGAAGGCAGTGCGGTGTTTGATGGAAGTTCGTGATTCCTTTAAGCCTTTTGGGGGCCAGGTAACAAAGGTGGTCAATTGGGACACTCAAAAACAGCAATTGCCCAAAGAACTGGGAACAGGAACATTTGAAATCAATATCCCTTGAAAAATAAAGTGCAGCTCATTGCGTTCCTATTATAATTTAGCTTTGCCTCTGCTTTAGCCCGGAAACAGTAATGACAGTTCAAAACCATTTATTTACTCATTCTTTCCCTCATGGCATTTTGTTTTGTTGCATTCATTTTGCTGCCTTTTCATCTCTAGCTATATGTGGGACATTTTGATAATAAAAGTCAAGGGAAAACATTTCACTGTAATGTCATCCTCTAGCTGTGTGACCTCAGGCAAGCCAATTCACAGAAAAATAACCGTTAGAAGCTGAAATGAGTTTTAGCACCATCTTCGAACACTCACTGTATGGATGGGACATATAGGGTTAGGGAATAGCGAAGTCTCCAAGAAAGGGTGGGTAAGAGCTTTATCTTCACAGTATCCTCTCTAGAATCACCCCCTCTTCAGCATTGCACAAATATTTGTTGTTGCCTGTGTGTTTTTTTTTTTTCACTCTGAAATTCCATGACTTCATCCTGAGCTCAGTCTGCTTCTACTTCACTCTACCGCTCAGTAAATCTTATTAAGATACCCATGTCATTTCATTACCCCCCTGTGCCACAAATGGTAGATATGACTTCCCAAGAATTATTTAAACTTTCAGTCTTGGTTTCTTTATATGTCAAGTGAAATATAAATAAGATAACTTGGGAAAGTATTTGCAAAGTGCTTGGCCCGTAGGAGTAGTCAATAAATGGTAGAGGGCGCCAGGGTGGCTCAGTTGGTTAAGCGACTGCCTTCAGCTCAGGTCATGATCCCGGAGACGTGGGATCGAGTCCCACATCAGGCTCCCTGCTCGGCGGGAGGCCTGCTTCTCCCTCTCTCACTCCCCCTGCTTGTGTTCCCTCTCTGGCTGTGTTTCTCTCTGTCAAATAAATAAAATCTTTAAAAAAACAAATAGATAAATGGCAGCTTGTGTTGTTGTTGTTGTTGTTGGTGGTGGTGGTGGTGGTGGTGGTATGGGGTGGTGGAGATAGTCCATAATGTCATCTTTCTGATTCCTATATTAGGTTCCTAACACTATCTATTGGGAGGAATGTTAGGAAAAGAGTCTTGAGATGGAATTATGGTACTACCTGGGATAACCAATAATTGATCATTGATAACCTCAGTCACTGAATATCCTCATGGCTCTAATAAGTCAGTGTGAGAGTATAGCACAGACACATGTACACACATATATGTAAACATAGAGTGGATACTCAAGAAATACTTGTGGAATGAAAAAATGTCATGTGACTGAGTGTGGACAGGGCTTTGACAAAGTAAGATACTCAAGTATAAGATTTATCCACTTATCCACTTATCCACTATAAGACAAAGTGGATACTCAATAAATACTTGCGGAATGAACAAATACCATGGGACTGAGAGAGGACAGGGCTTTGACAAAGTAAGATGGTATGCCAGCTCATTGTAGAGGACAAGGCGTTCACTGTGACCAGGTCACCCTCTAATACAATCATGAGTGTAAAGAATTCACATGCTGAGGCAGAAGTAGATACCAAAACCTTGGGATAACACAATATCATGTTTATTTCTATCATGGGTGCTGTTGGTAAACATCCACAGATGGGGGTTGGGGAGTGATGGGAGGTGGGGGAAGGGAATCAAAAACGATGTGATCGAAAACAAGAAATTGAGGAGAAAATGATGCATTTTACCTCATGAAAATCAACAACAATTTGCTCTGTCATAGATTCTTGTCCCAGTAATATTTAGAAGGTGCAAATGAGACAGAAAATGCAATCATTTAAGGGGGAAATTCAAATGGTGATTACCATTTACAAAATTCAATGTAGTTGTATTCAGCCCCTTCTCTACTATCTTAAATAAAATTCACATATGTATACACACACATGTACACAAGTACATGGAGTACTATCCTAACTGAAGGAGTCCAGCAATGTGATCCCAGCTTCTTTCCTGGATTGAGACATCAGACTTTTCCTTGAGAGACCAGACCACACCTGTTCCTCCGTTTCTCCCAAGCATTCATTCTCAGCCACTTACTACTCTGCGTATACTCCCCCTAGTGCTCTCCCCTCTTTCTAGAACATCAACTATCACCCACCTGCTGATCGCTGGCAAATCTGTAATTTCAGTCAAGACCTATCTCTTGAGCAGCACATCCATCTAATGGTGGCGTGAACATTTTCACCATGATGCCCTGCGGTCATGCCAGACCCTGCTCCCACTGGCAAAGAAGTCCTGCTTCTCCTCTTCTTCACATTCTACATCTCTTTGGGCAACACCATCCTCCCAGTCACTCAAGTCTGGGTCACTTCTATCTAGTTCATCTCCTTTGCCACTGTGGCTCCCTCACACACCCACCAGCTTGTTTCACTCCCAGGGATATTTCTAGTATATCAGCTAATGAATTGACCTATAATTATTCATTTGTACGGTTTTCTCCCTCATGGGTCTCTGAGCTTTTCAAAGGTAGAAAGTTAAGCATGCAACAAGCACTCAATGGGTGATTGCCAAATACGCTGCAGGATTTCACCGAGCCTGAGTTGACCTGTGTAATCCTGACGTAGAGCATTAGAGTTGCGGGATACCTTCCTGCGGCCATTCCTTTCATCTGCTTGACTACACAGGGCAAAGTTATGAAACTTCCTCTCTGGGCTCAGTAATTCACCAGAATGCAGGCACCTAGTAGACCAGCTATACCATGCTGATTGTACAAAAATCCCCAGCAGTCTGGCCCCATCCAGAACCCTAAGGAACATAAAACCTCACGGTGGAAGGCAAGATCTGAGGAGTATTTGTTAATCCAGAGATGGTAGAGTTGAAAAGAACACAGATATATATAGTTTATTTATGAAATACTGTTCTCCTTAAAAATAGATTTAGTTGAGTAATCACAGGGACTGGCAGTTGATTTATATTCCTATTAAGGTGCAAATATGTAATTTTATCCAAGATACATAATCTCACCGTCTCCTGTCTCAACATCCCCATCTAATAAAAGGAACAATCTGCATATTATGTGACCTAGTATTTCTTGTCATGTAATTTATTGTCTTCTTACAAGTATAAAACCAAGACCAACATCAACCTTGAAACGGATTCTAGCTCTTCTACGAATGAGAAGCAGATACAGAAATGTTGGGGAAAATGCTTGTTTGCATCACAATATGTATATCCTATGGATATGTTCCTTAGCTTCGCTGTGAGGATCATTTCACAATGGATATATATCAAAATATCATGCTGAACATCTGAAATATATACGACTTTTATTTGTCAATTTTGCCTTGATGAAGCCAAAAAAAAAAATGTATATCCTAGAAGAGCTTTCTTTTAAGAGAGAGGAATAAATATTGCTAATAGGAGAGATATGATTAGGTCTAAGATAAATCTCCCAACTCAAATAATATTAAGCAAAGAAAAAATAGAATGCAAAATTATAGATGTGTTCTAACAGTACTTATGTGCAAAATATCTATACATGTAAGTAAACACTGAAAGAAATCAGAGAGTAAAATACACTTAAAGAGTGTGGGTAGTGGGATTATATAGGAAATTTTTTTTATTATTATTATTGTTTTATTTTTTCAGTGTTCCAAGATTCATTGTTTATGCCCCATACCCAGTGCTCCATGCAATACATGCCCTCAGTACCCACCACCAGGCTCTCCCATTCCCACCCCCTCCCCTCCAAGGCCCTCAGTTTTCTTTATCCATTCATCTGTTGATGAACATCAGAGCTCTTTCCATTATTAGGCTACTGTGACATTATTGCTATAAACACTGGGGTGCATATGCCCCTTCAAATCATTATGTTTGTACCCCTTGAATAAACACCTAGCAGTGCAATTGCTACATCATAGGGTAGATCTACTTTTAACTTTTTTTTTTGCTCTTAAAATTTGTCCCTTTTATTTATTTTTTGACTTTAAATTTATTTTATTTTTCAGTGTTCCAAGATTCATTGCCCATGCCCCACACCCAGTGCTCCATGAAAATTTTCTTCAGTGTCATACATGCCAATGTTAACATTTTTAAGGTGAAAGAGTAATTTTAAGATTTTAGCATATTAACCCACTTTCCCTATTAATTAACTACAATTCAAATGCCAGATTGTATCTCTTTAATGAAATTACTTTAGGTTTTCAAGTATATAAAACTACATTGAATCTCAGCATCCAAACAATTAATAAAGTCACGTTTTTCCCTTCACCCTGACTTTAGAGGCTACCCAGGAGAATCTATATGTCTGCAAGGGCCACCTAGTCTTCAAACTCTGTCAGTACTGGAGCTCAAGTATCACGAATAATAAAGTAAACACAAATCCACATCCAATTCAATGCAGCAGGGAGGGCAGCCAGCATCTGGCTCGGATGACGGGGCTGCAAATCCAGCGGGGGTGCAAAACCCACCCAGGAGCCCACAGCAAAGCTTGTTTCATGCCATCCTCCACCACCACCCGGTGCTCTCAGCAGGCCCTGCGGACAGGGAGCTCACAAAGGTCCAAGGAGCTTGTTTCCAGAGGACTCTCTGAGGACTGTGTGCAGATCTTTTTGCCATTCACTGAATATTCATGAACACTTCCTGAATATTAATATTTATGACAGTTCCCTGAATATGTGTCTGGTGTGTGACTATGAAAGAATCGTAGGAATTAGTTATTTTGTTTGAGTTCCCACCCATTGAATCAAATTTGCACACTGCAGGAAGAGCTGTGGGAAGCTGCCTGCAACCCGCCAGGTCTGATTCATCTCCCTGGAGGGCATGCGCTGGCTGGAGTTGATAATGATGTCTCTAAAATGTGGGTCAAGGAGAGTTCCCTTGGCCTCATCGGATGGCTGCTTTATCAGCTAATTTCTCCTTGCGTCAAAGGGATAAGGAAACTGGATGATCACCTCATTAGGACAAGGAGAAAAGACTCCAATGGGGTGAGGGAAGAGGGGAACTTGGGGAGAGAAATGGAGGGCTGGGGGGTACCCAATCATCCCCAGAACTTCCAACTGTCTCTTTGTCAGCTCCGGACCTCTGCATCTTTGCTCCCTCCCAAAGTTCAGCCTCCTTATTCTGTACCTATCTTCAAATCCCACTCTCTTCAAAGTCCTCATTGCATCCAGAATTCTCCCCCCAAGTCCCCTCTGGTTGTTCTCATCTACACAGAACTCTTCACACAATTACAGCAAAGGAAGAGCCATCCATGTGGAAAAACAAAGTTGCTTCTCAATTTCCGCACTGGCCACTCAGACCTTAACAATTAGCACTGTCTTTGAGGTCTGCTGCATCTCAGTTCTTTTTTCCCAAGCCCTGTCCTACCAGGCATGTCTAGTTACAGGCTCTAGTCCCTTCAGTACACACTGATATTAGATCTAAAGGAATTTTCCTAAAATATTGCTTTGATCCTGGAGCTCCCTTCCTTAGAAAATTTTCATGGCTCCTCACTGCTGATAGGAAAAGTTCCAATTCCTTAACTGAGTACCCTAGTCTCTCCGGTATATGGTTCCCACCTTCCCTAACATCACTGACTTCCCTAAATATTCTTGAGTTACAAGAAGATGGAAACACTCTTCCCTCCCTGCACAGATCATAGCATGGTCCTTGCTCTGTCTGAACTGATTTTCCTCTTTCCATTTGTCTAAACCGCATGCCCCTTGTAAGCCTGTCTAGCCCACCCCAGCCCACGCCACCAATCTGTTCTCTCCCTCAACACTTGTATGCATTACCCAGAGCACTCATTTGGCAAGTACATATTACTTATAGTGTTCCGGAATAAAAAAAAAAAAATTCTTGTGATTCATGTCTTCGTAAGAAGTATTCAGTCGAATATATGAAATTGACATTTGTTAGGTCAGAGATGGCCAAATACTGAGAGTTTCATCTGGCTCAAATGCAAATGCAGTTACAAATACAAAGCTAATTCTATCCCTCCATATGTAGGGCTGCAGACATAGAATCCAGGTTTCCTTCTGGAAACTTTTTTTTTAAATTCACCAAACAACCGTTGCAGTTTTTCTGATCACATAGTGGTTGAGAGAGTCCAGGAAGTGCTAATATTTTTTTTTTCTCACCAACCTGTGTTAATTCAATCAAGAGATCTATGTTTGCATTATGCATGAGCTCCTCTAATCAACAATTATTCTTTGATTCTGAACTGGTCCTGGGTTTCTCTATTTCTGAGGCCCCATGCTCTGTCCCTTGACCCTGAGATTATGACCTAAGCCCAAGGCAGACACTTAACCAACTGAGCCACCCAGGCATCCTTCTAGAGCTTCTTTTATAAAGGCATTAATCTCGTTCATAAGAGCTACGTCCTCATGACCCAATCCCCTCTCAAACACCATGCTTCCTATTACCTGGAAGGTTATTTTCCTCTAAAAGACAACAATCATTTGCAATATTTCTAACGATATATATTTTTTAAATATTTTATTTACTTATCTGACAGAGAGAGATCATCAATAGGCAGAGAGGCAGGCAGAGAAAGAGAGGGAAGCAGGCTCTCCGGTGAACAGAGAGCCCCATGTGGGACTCAATCCCAGGAACCTGAGATCGTGACCTGAGCCAAAGGCAGAGGCTCAATGCTCTGAGTCACCCAGGCTCCCCTAACAATATATTTTTAAAATTAAGAAGTTGTATTCAAAAATAAATCTAGTGATCTGAAAATTATTAACCACAATTAAAGTTACCATTTATTGAGCATTTACAATATGCTTAGCGGTGTTCTAAATACTATAATGTATATTTAGATGTTTAACCTTTCTGAGTCTGAGATTTAAGGGGCTAAATAATTACCTCAAGGTGCTACAGCTGTTATCATCACAGCTGGGATTTGAATCCTTGCTCGGTAAGTGCAAAGTCCCATCCTTAACCACTGAACTACACCAGCATTCAGGCATCCTGAGAGCCCTGAGAATCTATGTGGTTGCAAATCTGGTGTGTGCATTTGTGCAACTGTCCTGTGCATGAAACTGCAATGGGTTATGACCCGCTGTGTCTCTGTGATGACAGAGAAAGCCTGGGATTGCAAGGGACTGCTCCCATGGCCACAGAGAGAACTTGTTGAAAATTGTCACGTCTGGTGCATCACGTGGATTTTGTGGACTTCAGAATGAAGAGGAGGTATCCCAGTGGGTGCACAAATCTACTGGATTATCATAGTGCCTCCCTCCAGTTTTAAATACATTTTAATTTTAAAACACAGATGTGCTTTGTGGGAATGGAAACTTTACACAAATTTTTAACATAAATATGAAACTTCAAAGAAATGTCTTGTTCTTGACCTACTATCTTTCAACTCCCTGGGGTTTTCCTTTGCTTCTCCTGCTGTTAGGAAAGTGGAAAAGTTTGAGATATATTCTTTGATCTATTTTAAAGTCTCTGCCATTATGCAACAACGTTTGGCTCATAGGAATTAGTTGATTTTCTTTTCTTTGTTTCTTTTTTTGAGAGAGAGAGAGAGATAGAAAGAGCAAGCTTTGGGGGAGTGGCACAGGGAGGGGTCAAGGGAGAGAGAGAGAGAGAGAGAGAGAGAGAGAATGAATGAATTCCAAACAGGCTCCATGCTCAATCCAATGTAGGCTTCGATTTCAAGGCCCTGAGATCATGACCTGAGTTGAAATCCAGAGTCAGATGCCCAACCAACTGAGCCACCCAGGTGCTCCAGAACTAGTCTACTTCTTTGAGAGAAAAGAGAGTACTTGTGAATGAGAAACTCTGTGGGTAAATTGTGCACAATTAACACCATTCCTGAAGCTTTACAAAGTTATGGCTGTGCCAAAGGAAGTCGCCATACATTGTTTCCAGAACAGCCTGCTTAAATCTCAAGCTCAGGCTGAAACATCTCATGGCCAACATTTCCAAAGCCTCGGCAGAGAATTAATACCTGATCTAGTGCTGTAGGTTCAAGATGGCCCAATGCCTGGGACCAGAGACTCTTAGTCTCTGCTGAATCTTTTTTCTCAGTGCCCTGAGCTGATCTGAGAATGCTCCGAAGGCTGTGCCCTTGTCACCAAGTGATAGCGAGAATGGTGAGATATGGCACGATACAGGGTAAAGCTCGAGGGCTGAGAAGTCACACAGACCTCATTGGAATCCTGGTCCCCATGCTCAATTGTCATTTTCCCTTCAAGGAGTTACGCAGCTTCTCCAAACCCCAGGTTCCTGCTCTGTAAAATGGGGATGAAGATAACAACAGTTTGTAAACTAACTGGGAATATTCAAGAGATAAATATGTGTAAAGCATCTAGATTGAAGCTGGGCACATCGTTTAAAAAAAAAAAAAAAAGCAACAATCACCATGATTATAAATTAGGAGAGATTAGCAATGCTCTTCTAGGCAGGCCCCAGTTTCCAATCACTATCCTTTTTTCTGTCTCATACACAGACAGTAAAAATATCTGTTAGCACCCCATCCTTCTTGTTACAGCCCTGCCCAAGACCAGACAGATTCCCAAGGCCAAGACTATCAGACCTGCCACCTCCACTTGGACTTTATGATGCCCCAGCTACTTCCTCTCCCCGTGCCTCAGTCTCTTTTCCTCCTTCTTCCTTTTGAGCTAGTGTCTCATCTCATCCATTTCTCTTTTTGTCTTTTATACAGGACATCTCTCCTCTTAGGTGCTGATGCTCCTGGGAGTTCCCTCACCTGAAATTCCTGGCTTCTCTCTTGGCCACCCTTATGATAGCCACACACTTGGAGGGAAACTGGGCTGGAACCCACACTGTGATCCCCAGCAGCTGTGTGACATTCCTTGTCTGTTCCCCTTCTTTAACCTTCGGTTTCTTAATCACCACAACAAGAATTGAGATCTTTAATTCCACAAGATCATGAGAACTCAATAAGGCAGAATATATGACATGGCCGGTAGGCACATAAGAGGTACTTGGAGAAAGTTAGCTATCTTCACCTTTGCAGCTATCAAAGCTCAGTGCAAAATCTTTCTCTTCTAGGACACACACCCTCATTATTCACACCAGTGGTCTGCAGCTCTCATGTCCATAACTCCAAGGTGCTGGAAGATCTCCATGGGTAACTGAAGTTCAAGTCTAGGTCCAAGACTTATTCACTGTATGTAACCTTGGGTAAGCCCCTCAATTTCTCTGATTCTCAATTTCCATATCTATTTAAACATGACAAATCACATACAGATGGTGTAAAAATTGAAGAGACTTCATGGAAGCACAGCATAGCATTTTAGAAATGGATTCCAAGATGGTGCCCACCAGATGTCAGTTTGCACCAAGGATACTTTTGGTGGCTGGTATATATGTGGTTTCTCCAGCTTGACCTTTTCAAGGACATAGGTTTTTGTTTTGCGATTTTTAGTATAAACTTAAACTTTTTACAAGTAAAGACCCCATGTCTTGATGGTCATTCTAAAAGGATAAAGAGGATGCATTCCACTGGAAAGGCTTGTTGCAGATTTGAAAGTAAGTAAGGAATTAGAAGGTTACTAGAAGGGATACTAGAAGGAAGAGCTAACAATGGTCAGTGAAAAAGCAGAAAGGAGAAAATGGCCACTATCCATCCTCCTTTGCAGAAGAAATGGCTGAGGCTCTCCATCGTCCAGTAGCTGCTCTTAGTATCCTCCTGTCAGAACCCATGACAAGAGAGAATTTCTCCTCCAGGGCCACCTTCTTCAGTGCCCAAGCCTTCCAGCCACAACTAGAGCTCAGATTATTATAGAAATTTCTGTTTGTGCCTAATTGTGTTCACCAGAGACCCATGAAAGCCTGCTCATGTTGGAAGGATTGGGAATGGGAGCTTGGGTAAGGAGCTCCTTGGGAAAGAACCATTAAACCAAAGCATAACTCAAGGCCTGGGCTAGAGGTTGTCAATGACGTGGTAGGACCATGGGTGCAACTGGTACTTCACGCAGCAAATCAGAGATTTTCTTTTTTTAAACCAGAATTTCTTCAGTACCCCTGTTATCTAAAAATGATAAATGAGTCATTGAAAATCTGACAAGGAAGCTATTGTCCTAACAGACTTTCGTTTGGACAGTCAAAAAAATCTGAATTCAGTCTAGTTTTTCCCTCTGGACTTGAACATATACCTTAACTTTTCATGGGTCTTAGTGTCCTCCACTGTGGAAGGAAAAGGTTGGGCTCAGGGCCTTCAGTCTCTCCCAAGGCCAGGGTTATCCATAAGCCATAGTCTCTCACCCACACAGTGTGAGGGAAACTACACACGTACAGCCCCACCCAACCCTATTTTTTTTATTTTTGTGGAAATCATGGCCCCCAGGCATGTCTCACATTTGCTGTGTGAATTAGTGATTTTGATAACTCTGGTCTTCATGATTTTCCTCCCTTCCCGCTTGGCAATACCTCCCATGGCTGCTGATGCCAATGTCAAGTGGGACCGCTGGTGGCCAGGCCGCTCTGCTGTGCCTCCTCCCACCGGGGCTGCTGGTGAGGGCTAGAATGGTTCTGGAGAGCACCCTGCTCGTGTTAAAGTCACTGCAGCACACTGAGTCACTGCTGCGAGTCCAGGCACCAATGCTCCCGAGGCCTCGGGCTCCCCATGCCTCACAGGGATTTTAGGGAAACTGCTCCCTTCCCATACTTCCCCTATATCCAATTTACTTGAAGGCTCAGGCATGGGTGCTCAGGTGTGGCTTGGCTGGCTTGGCTGCCTGCACCTCCAGGAACCACTCCTCCTCTCCAAGCCCAGGCCTCTGGCCTTGAATAAGAAGTGGGCAACACTACCCTCTGACCTTACACTTGGTTCTTTCTAACCTCCACCTGATGAAGGCCTCTGATGCCCTCATAAGAAAAGCCTTGCTCCACAGGCCCACTCACTATCATACTTGTTTCTCAATCACAGGATAATTATAGATTAGATTCAAGAAGACACCTGCTCATATGACTATATGAAATAAAGACTGGATAACCTCAGCTTGGGAAGCAAAAATTGAGCCTGGTTGGAGGCAGCTCAGTGTCCTAATACTAACTGACAGTGAGAACTCCATGCAGTGGAAAGGCTGGGGTCCTCTGTTAGGAGAGGTAAAAGGAGAAGAAAGAAGGAAGTAAGCTAGTCTTTGTCTTCCCTCTCTTTGACATCCTGTTATATTCTTTCTCCACTTTTTCCTACCCCTGGGATGACTGAGGAATCATAGCCTATCTGTTAATAAACATTCCCTTCAGGAATTCTGAAATGTCATAATTTATTTTCTTAAGTATTTCTAAATAGGAAAACAAACCAACTGCTATTACATTAATGTTGCTTACTACTATATAAGTCAAGGCCTCTATTTGCCCTGAGCTTCTGCTCTCATTAGGATTCACTTCCTCTTGCTAAGTACGTGTTCACTGAGATCAGAGAGCAGCTTGTCTGATTACTCGTTGCTAATTAGCCTCCACTCTGAATTCTTGGTGGCCTCATCCCAGCGGTGCTTGATAACACCCTCTCAGTCTATGGGTACAGTGATTCCTAATAAAACTCTCAGGTTCTGGACCTTTGTACTTCTCTCCGTATTCACATCTGCTCACTCCCCAGATCCTTCCAAAAGAACCCCCAACACACACCTGAACATCATACCACATACATCCATACACATAAATTACCAAGTGTGAGACTGTGTGGTGCGCCCTCTACTCACTTTAGAACTTGGAGAAAGGATGAGTCACTGCTGTCTGAAATGATGGGGAAAGAGGGGAAAACATGCTCCAAGTGTAGGTGTAGTCAAGAAACATGTGTTAGTGAGTATTAGGCTAAGCAAAATAAGTCAGTCAGAGAAAGACAAATATCACATGATTTCACTCCTATGCAGAATTAAAGAAACAAAACAGATGAGCAAAGGAGACAAAAATGAGAGACAAACCAAAAGACAAACTCTTAAGTCTAGAGAACAAACTGCTGGTCTCCAGAGGGGAGCAGGATGGGGTGGGGGATGAGGGAAACATGTTAGGGGATGAAGGAACACACTTGTGCTGATGAGCACCAGCTGATGCATGGAAGTATTGAATTACTCATCATACACCTGAAATTAATATTATACCATATGTTAATATAAAAACTAATAAAAACTAAATTTAGATTTAATAAAATAAATTTTAAATAAAAACTATAAAAGGGGGGAGAAGAAGAAGAAAGAAACATATGTTAGCAAAGGGAGTCCAGGCTGGAAAGTGGAAGGGCACAGTGGAGGTCCTTTATTGCTGGGATAATGGTTTGCCCAGGAAGCAAATCATTGTACAGGAAGTGACACAGGAAGTGACACAGCACAGGGGCTTTTGGGAGACTGACAGGAACTGGTTGCATTCACGGAGTCCTGGCATAAGAAGGGCCTGAATTAGGGTTGCAGCAGGAACGGGGAGGGGAGAACTGTTGTAAATAATCCAGAAAAAAGAAAGAACGTAAAAAGGGGTAAAGACACAACATCTCCATTGTTTTCAGCCTGGTACTTTTCCCGAAACCAAGTTCCCTCTAAGGCAGATGTTGCCAGTTGCCCCACTTTATCTATGCTTGTCTTCTTCCACGGGGGACATTCTTGACCTTTAGCTACACAAGACAAGGTGAGAATATAGCTTACACACTCTAATCCTCTTGTCCTGGAAGTGGTCATATGACTAAGTTTCATCCCAACGGGATAGAACTGAAAGTGTGGGCCAACATTCGGGTTGTGGCTCACAGCAAGGGCCATGCCCTCTGTTTTCTCTCCCCCTCCCTCCTGTGGAATGAAGATGGTGTAGAGGTCCATCATGGACCGTGCAAACCAAAACCACAGCCTTGGAATGACACAGCAAAGAATGAGGATCTCTGGGCCCCTGTTTTTCCTAGAATGGATCCTGGCTCAGATATTCCAGAGTGAGAGAACTCAGGGTGTCTAGTGGTGCAGTCAGTTAAATGTCTGACTCCTGATTTCAACCCAGGTCAGGATCCCAGGGTCATGAAATTGAGCCCTACATCGGGCTCTGTGCTGGGCATGGAATCTGCTTAAGATTCTTCTCCATCTCCTGCTTGTGCCTGCGCTTTCTCTCTCTCTAAAAAAAAAAAAAAAGAGTGGGGGAACTAACCCTTAAGCCTCTCTGATTTTACATCTCTGTTTTGTGTTACAGAATCTATCTCCTAGTTAATATACTTTCTATTTTACAAGTATAAAACATTTCAAAAGTGATAAAGTTTAAATTAATGTAAAAAATAGCAACTGTTTTAAAAACAAGGCAATTTTATATACTAGGAATTATCTCAAAGATACCACTACCTTACTTTGAAAAAATATGTTGGTAAGCCTCAAAACCCTCAACCCCCACCAGGTCTTCAAGGAACAGTGAATGCCAAACATCAAAAAAAGGGAACGTTGTTTTTTAGTTTGTTTGTTTTCTTCAAAAGAGAGAGAGAAGAATCTGGCATTCTTGGAGGGTAAACAATGATAGCATTCAATCAGAGGTGGCAGAGATAAAGGAAAACAAAAGACCACTTTGTGCCATTGTGATGCTCCCTCCAGGATTCCTCAGAAATTTCTAATTCCTCAGAAATCAGAAATCTTTAATAAAAAGTGATAAATCCAAGAATGTCTGATGTGCAAAATAAATTTGCTCAGGGACCATCATGTCTAGACTGATGCAGAGTGAAACAGACAGAAGCTATAGGAGAAAGAGGCAGGAAGCATAGACAAATATGGCAAGATTATAATCCTCTAGGTATTTCTAGAACTCTGGGAAGAGGACTATGGATAAAAGCAACATGATCTGGATCTCTCAGGGCAGGCCATCCCAGCAGACCTCTAGGTCACTACAGAAATGCAATCCTCATTATGATCATTAATGAAAACAAAAAAAGTAGGTTGTGTATTGTTGTGAAGTGCCATAATATTGTAAAGTCCACTTTAGACACAGGTGAAACTGAAGAATTGGAGCTTCAGCCAGGGGAACCTACAGGGCAGGCCTTTCAATTTGGCACTATCAACATTTGGGGCTAGAGAGTTCTGTGTTGTGGGGGCCATCCTATGCATTGAAGCATGTATATCAGCCTCTCTGGCCTCTCCCCACTAGCTACCAGTAGCCATTGCTCCCAGGTGTGACAATTAAAACTGTCCCGCAGGGGGCAAAATTGCCCTCTGTGGGGAACCACTGCTATACAGATGTACAGGTCATCAAATACGGAGGTCATGGTTAAAAGTGGGAGTCAGTTGGGTTATCTGGAGACAGAAGAAAATCAGCTTAACCTTGGAGGATTCCCAAGAGAAGGAAAAGCTCAAAAAGATGGACTTTACATTGTTCAGAGATTTATTGCCTAATTGTCTAAGATGATTCTATCCAGAGAAGAAGGAAATGTTAGGATGAGAGAAGCAACCAGGCATCAGCAATGATATAGAAGGGACACAGGGCAGGGATATGTTCTGCCTCCATCTAGCTCTTTCTCCTTCACATCTCTGGGTGGCCTTTCTAGAACCCTGTCCCCCATGCCCATGTGAGGTCTTCCTGCTACATACTCAAATATCTGTTCCCTCAAATGGGGAAATAATTCCATTTGATGGCAAGTGCTTATGAAATTGTCCCCCATATAAGGCCATGACAGCATGTTTGTGTTGCTTGACATTGTATACCTAAACCCTAAATCGTGTCTGGCACATAGTAGATGCTCCAAAAATAGTCATTCAATGAAACAATGCATGAATCATTAAACAAGCTGATTTCATGAGATACATACCATCACCTTCATTTTATATGTAAGGAAACTGAAACTCCTATCGGTTAAGTGATTTTTCTTAAATAAGTGAAAGCCACATGACCAGTAAAGCCATATGACTGAAATCCATACTTGTCCAGTGCTTAATTCCATTTTCTCTCCCTGACACACTGCATATGTCCCATTTGTAGATGGCTTTTTGAGCATCTCCACGGCCTCTATACCTCAAGGGCTATAAGTCTCACAGAGGACAGTAGGAGTAATGTGTCTGCACTCAAGAATTGCAGGAGCCTCTCACTTCTAAACTCTTTAACTCAGGTGTGATCTCTGTTCCTAGGAAACTGGGTTCTTTTTTTTTTTTTTTAAGATTTTATTTATTTGGCAGAGGGAAACACAGCCAGAGAGGGAACACAAGCAGGGGGAGTGAGAGAGGGAAAGCAGGCTTCCCGCCAAGCAGGGAGCCCGATGTGGGGCTCAATCCCAGGTCTCTGGGATCATGACCCGAGCCGAAGGTAGTCGCTTAACCAACTGAGCCACCCAGGCACCCCGGGAACCTGGGTTCTTACAAGTTCAACTCCACTATCCAAATATGAAATTACATTCCAATTAAAATTCTGTCTGGATACACAACTGAGTCCTTTTGGCCTATTCTCCTCCCTGAAACTACCTAACTGAAAATTGGGTGGAGTGGTACAAACATTCTGATTTAACTAGCAGACTGTGTTCCCAATGGTTATATAAATGGATTGTTTGGAATTTAGAATATACTTTTTTGTTAAAGGGAAAAAAACCCAAAACACCTGTTATGAAGAGTAGCTAGGCTTCCCGGTTAGACAATTGGGGATCATTTAACACACAGGCAAAATAAGTTTCAATACAAGTAGCCTTTGTTCAGGCTCCTGGGGGTTGGAATAAAGTTTTCTAAGTGAGGATAGACTCAGAAAAAGCCTTTAAAAAGATATATGAAAACCTCCTACTTTTTCCCAAAATAGAAACTCTACAATTTGCCCTGTTATAAAACTACTGTCAGAAAGAATGGCTTGCCAACAACTTCTCTAAGACCTAAATCATAATTTTTAATTTTTTAAAAGTAAACCGTACCCCCAAAGTGGGATTCAATCTCACAATCCCAAGATTGAGAGTCTCATGCTCTACTGACCGAGCCAGCCAGGCTCTAAGGATGTACTGTTGTTCTTTTTTGCAAGTCACAATTTTTAAAAGAACTCTCTGAAAAGTAAGTGCCTTGTCCCCAACCTTCTATACTCATATTAATGTATAATTATTTAAGATTACACTTTGCAACAAATCTGACTTTGAAGTGTCAAAAGGATGTGGCACTGATTTATGATTATCTTTCTGCTGACTTACTATTTTGCTAATATGTCTAGCAGAACCTAAAAACATAACAAAACCAAAACAAAACTCCCCATCTCCTCTTTAAACCCCTACCCACCCTGACAAGAACTTTTTTCCTCTAAAATCCTCTCCCTTTTTTTCACAAAATGAGACATTGTCCACTTTGGGGGCCCAAGTCAAACATCTAGAATTCAGGATTAATTGCTCTATTCTGTCATAACTTACTCTTCACATCCAAACCATGATAAAAGTTCAACCATTCTGCCTTTAAAATCTGTCCTGAATCTGTCTCCTTCTCTTCAACTTCACTGTTACCAAAACAGATATCATGCCTCTCATCCAAACCATTGGGAAGGGCTCTTAACTACCTCCCCTGAGCAATTCTTTCCCTACTGTCCAGCCTCCATACATCAGCTATATGGAAGAGCACAAGCTTAGAAGTAGAACTAACAGCGTAAGATGAAGCTTTCCTTTACCCAGTATTCTGGCTTTGTCCAGTCCTCTTGGCATTACCTGTTGCTTCAGTCTGGCCCAGAGAGATCACTGGACCCTCCACTCTACAAGGAAGATGGGTATAATCCTGGCTCTTATTGAAAGTAACTATCACTCAGGGTCTAGGCTACTTGAGTACAGGCAATCTGTCAATCCTATTGAAATATGTGACTTGGGGGCGCCTGGGTGGCTCAGTTGGTTAAGCGACTGCCTTCGGCTCATGTCATGATCCCGGAGACCTGGGATCGAGTCCCACTTCGGGCTCCCTGCTCGGCGGGAAACGTGCTTCTCCCTCTCTCACTCCCCTTGCTTGTGTTCCCTCTCTGGCTGTGTTTCTCTCTGTCAAATAAATAAAATCTTTAAAAAAATCATTTAAAATAAGTAAATAAATGAAATATGTGGCTTAAATTCAAGGTTACCATTACATTCCAAACACAGAATTTTCATCTAAATTCAAACTGTCCTATTACAGTCAAGTTTTATAAGTCTGCTTTTGAAGATAACTTGATGACCAAAAATGTTGCTGTGTAGCATTTTGACTAGAAAGTCTCAATCTCTACAGAGCAAACTGTCCTGGAAATCCTCCACCAAAGTAGCCTTCTAGGTTCTTCCTACAGTTTTTCAAGAACTTGATCACACTGACCATTCTGCCTTTCTCACCCTGATCACTTCAAGTAGGATACTCAGACAGGTCTCTACATGACTCCAAGAACCCAACCCCTATTTCTGGCTTACCTCCTTGCCTCACTTGCCCAGCCCAACATGGGCAGTAAGAGAAAAATCATTTGGCTAAATCAAATTTCACCAAACTAACTTCTACAAGGTTGACTGAATGAATAAGGACTGATGGACCTTTCACTCTTCCAGATATATTCACATTGGTTAAGATGATGATTTTTACAGTTAGTGGAATCGAAGAAAATAAAAAAAAAAACTCTGCTGATGATGGGTAGAAACTTGTCTGAGGAAAGGGAACACCACCCAGACAGCATAGCTCTGTTTAGAAGCCGGACCCTGGGGTCAGTTTTGCTGTGCTGTTTATTGCTTATCTTCTGAACCCAGAGTACTATCATGTCTGTAATATACTTCACCTAAAGGTTTTCAGCGTGGATTAGTTTAAGCTGTCCTTTAGGGGCAAATCACTTGCTTTGGTTAGCTTTTTACCTAACAGTGGTAAGGTAATATTTTTTTCAAAACACTGAACTTCATAGGAAACTGCTAATAATAACACAGCCCACCATTATTGCCCATTAAAAGAAGTTTTGCTGGTTAGTGTTAATGAATTCTAGAAATAAGTTTTAATTGATGAAAACATGAGTCTTTTAGTTAGCTTCACAGATATTAGTAATAAATTTTTATTGTGCTGAAACATCTGGATTGTCTGTAATATTCTGGGCATATTCCCCTCAGTTGTATGAAATAAGATATAAGAATCTATTGAGTCTTGTAACTTGTGTGCCCTAGACAGCCTTATGTTCAACTATTTGTTTGGAAAACTCTGGGTGCTTGATACCAACTATAATCCTGCCTCTGGAATATTGTTGGTGTGTCAGATCATCCGAAAGAACAGAGGTTGAATCTTGAATGGGTTTATGGAATAGATTTTATAAACTGTTGCACCTGCTTGCTAATAGATGTTTATTTAAGATGATAAATACAAACCTTTAAGGAAGAATTTGGTCTACTTTTTTGCTTTCCTTATAATCTGTGGCAGGATCATTGGGATAGTTAATCTCATCCCTCTCCAATGATGAATGCCTACTATTCGTGACCAAATTGGTTTAGATGAGTCAGCGACATAGAAATCTCATAAATATTTAAGGTTAGTCCTCTTACCCCAGGTTCACAATAGCAAAGCACATCTGGGCCTCAGTAAGAGTTCAGGAGACACAGCAGATTCACTGCAGTAGGAGGGAGGGTCATACGGTAATTTGTAATTCAGGGATTGTCATAAGGAGACAGGTCATTTAGAAGTTCGTGAAGGGCAGGGAATAGGAAGGATTGGCTAAAGCTAATGGCAGAGTAGTGAAAGAAAGGAGAAAAATGTGGTGGAATAAAGCTTGAGGTAAGGTTCTTTCTATATGTGGTAAGGACAGGGGTCATTGCTCAGCTGGGGGCTAAGGATACAAGAAGGGTCCCATTAAAGGGTACATCCCAGTCACACCCACAGAACTTGTTCAATCAGCCATCTCTGAGGTGGGGACACCCATGCAGGCAATGTCTGTCCCATTCAAAAGAGGAGTAATATGGGATGTGTTGTGTTTTCTAAAGTGCAGAGAGTAGGTTCAGATACACACACACACACGCACACACACACGATGCTGACATTGGCAGAGCATGTGCATGGGTCTGTGACAAGTAAATTTTTGTGGATGCTTGGAGACCCCTTCCTGCTGAAGACTTAAAATAAAACAAAGAGCTTCACCAAGGCTTTATGCTGATGAATCATTTCTATCTGCATTCCCTCCTGCTTCCCATCATGGCAAGATTTTCATATCCTGAGATATTCCAGTTAATAGAGCAGGATTTTTTCTTAGCATGTGCAATTATTTCTGTATTTCACCCTCCACTACACACTCACCATGGCAGCCTTGAGTCAGAATCTCTACAGATAAGGTGAGAAATATGAATTCATAAAAACTCCCCCAAATGATTCAATACAATAAAGTGTAAGAACTGGGGGTTTCTGGGGTACCTGGATGTAAAGATAGTTAAGCATCTGACTCTTGGTTTTGGCCTGGGTCACAATCTCAGGGTTGTGAGATCAAGCTCCATATTGGACTCTACTCTCAGTGTGGAGTCTGCTTAAGACTCCCTCTCCTTCTGCCCCTCTCCTTTTCTCTCTATCTCTTTCTCTCTCAAATAAATAAATCTTTTTTTAAAAATAAAAAATTAAATATAAAAACTGGGTTTTCTGTGTATGCCTGGGGACTTGTCTTTACTTCTCTCCTGAATGTTATGTGGGGTAGAGTCAATCTACCTCCTCTTTCTTAGGTCCCTCTCACTGAGAGAAATGCACAGGCTGCCATGTTCACAGGAGCTCTTCGGGGCCTTCTCATCCAGGTCCATCCAATTGCTGTGGCAGAACCAGAGCAGCAACCATGGAGTCTCTATTTCCAGGCAGCTGAAAAGAGAGGGTGTGAATGAAGTTCAACCATGCAGAGAAAAAGGAATCTGTGAAAAGATGAAAGCACTTTTGTTTCCATAAAGTGAAGAACTGAATCCACCTCTTAGGGACATTCTGTTCCTCTGTGCGGGAGAGTCACCCAAAGGGCTCCTTTAGATGTATGAGTTTTACTAGAAATGTGACTGCGTAGTTGGATAACGTCTGGAAAATACTGTTTGTTATAAATGGCTGGGGTTTTTAGTGGACTATGTGAGCACAGCATTCAAATGCACATACTGGACATCAAATATTTAGACAAATGACATCTTGAAAACGTAAAAATTAGCATCATGTTTTATAAGATCAACCTCAAATTTGCCAAAAACTTTCACCACTGGTGAAGTGGTGGATAGTGTTATGCACGGGATGATGGGAGAAGCATACAAATTTTACATTAAGACCCATCTTTACTAGCTACTCAGAGTATGTTATCTGGGCTTTCACAGATCAACGTGGAATACACACAAGAGAAACTCCTTAGTAATCAGTAAGAGCTTCAGATCTCAGAGCTTTGAGATAATCAGTGTATTTCCAAGTGGTCCCCAGTGCTGGCAGAAGATGAACTATACCACAGGCAGAACTTTAATGGGAGGGAGTCAAGAAGGGAAGAACAATGGGTGCCTGGGTGGCTCAGAGGGTTAAACCTCTGCCTTTGGCCCAGGTCATGATCTCAGGGTCCTGGGATTGAGTTCCGCATCAGGCTCTCTGCTCAGCAGGGAGCCTGCCTCCTCATCTTTCTTGACTGCCTCTCTGCCTAATTATGATCTCTCTCTCTGCCAAATAAGTAAATAAAATCTTAAAAAAAAAAAAAGGAAGAAGGGAAGAACAAGGAGCAGGAAGGGAGGGAAGAGAAAGAGGTCTCATGGTGTCTTGATATATTACTCAAGTACAAAATAAATAAATTGTAGATTACCCTGTAAAGTAACAGGACCTTTCTGGAGGGTCTTAAATATCATATTCAGAAGTCTGAACCTTTAAAAAGGGTTTTAAATAGGGAAATACAACAGATCAGACTGATGGTTTTGATTGATCACGTGGCTTGTAGGGTGGAGGACATCTCAATTCATGAGAAAAATATCTGGGTCAAAAGAACTACTATAGTCTATTTACTATTTAATTAACTATATAATTATGTGTGTGTGCACACCAACGTGTGCATGTGTGTTTGTAACATTTACTGTGTCATACAGTACTTTGCAGTTTGTTAACATCGATTGGCCCAAAGAACTGTGATGTAGCCAGGCATTATTATCTCTCCATTTAACAGATAAGGAAACTAAGCCTGAAGACATTAACAACTCGCCCGAGATCACATAAACAATGAGGGCAGCAGCCAGGTCTCTGGACCACATCCCTTCATGTCTGGTATTTTTCTATGACTCTATAATTTCAAGACTGCTTTCTTCTAACGCATTCTACTAAATCCTTTAAAATTTTATGGGATCAGAAGAGTAATGGGGAATCACTTTGTTTTCTCACAGGGAAAGATGGTTGGGAAACACGTCAATTTTCCAGGCCACTGAGGTAGAATGAGCACAGTCCCCCAAACTTCCGTGACTTTGAACATGCTGTTCCACCACCTGAAACACCTTTCTTCCTCAAGGTTTTTCCATTTCCACAGCACACAGTCATCACTTCCTCCAGGAAGTCTTCCCAGATCTCCAGTACCAGCATCAGGCTCTTCCTCTGCAATTCTAATATTCAAGGGTCATGTTTATCATACTGCCTATACCATATTGTAGTACTTATTTGCTGCTTTGTCTTTCCCACTAGGACCATGAGCTCCTAAACATAAGAAATGTTCCTCTTTTACTCCTATATCCTCAATGTCCAGCACAAGGCATGGCACACCCCAAGTACTCAAAAACGTGTTGTTGGTCTGAATTTGCTGAATAACCTTTGCTGAAGGAGCCACATGCAACCTACCAAGGTTAGAAATGAAATCTATTCCCCATGGAAAAAAAAATCTCTGCACCTTGCACCAATCCTATCTCTTCTAAGCTCTAATCTCCTCTGCACGATTTATCACCAGAGCAACTGTCTGAAAATGCTTTTCCCTTATCTCACAGGGCCATAATAAAAGCTCGTTTACTTTAAGCAAATGACATTTTTTTTCACTTCTATTTTTTTCTCTTGCTCTTTTTTCCCCTTCTATTTACTTATCTACTGGCAGCAAGAAAAGAAAAATGACTCTGATCTCTATTTAGATATTTGATATACAAAGTGTTTAGACAGGGATAGCTATAAATTGCTAGCTAGGCACAGTTTGAATATCTAAAACCTGTTTGTTCTATTTTGGATTCCACGATGGCAGAGGAAAGAAAGGGGGAAAACACACACACACACACGCACGTCCTATGAGTAGCCTTAAAGGTTCAAATGTTTATTATTTCCAAGGCATTGTGTGAGTTCTTGATCAGCATCAATCACTGAAAGGACGTCATCTAACCCCACAAATACTGGAAATTATCAACAATCTTCAGAATTCTACCTAATGAACCTTCGTTGAGCCTGGGTTCAATTTGGCCACTCACTGGCTTTGTGAGCCTCGACCAGGAGCGTGTCTCTCTGTGCCTCAGTTTTGTCACTGGTAAAAGGAGGACCTGGGTCTTAATAAGACCTTGAAAGACCCAACTCCATCAATTTCTTGCAGAGGTCATCCCAACATGTCTATGCAGTTTTCTCTGGCATGGAGCGATTTGTTGGACTCACACGTTGAGTGACTGGACCATGTCTACTCTCTCTCTACCAGACACACATGTCCTTCCCCAGAAAGGCTCTGCCACAGCTCCCATCATGAGTGTGCCTGCTGCAATCTTTGCCTTTTTTGTTAATGAAGCTGAACATTAGTATTTTATAAATGACCTACTTTGTTCTGCATCAATTACTTCCTAATCATGGAAGAGCACATCTTAAGAAGTAGCTTTCCAAAGTTGTAAATCAAATTGATGATTGTTTTAAAAAATTCTTTGAAATAACAGTATCTCTCGGAGCATTTAAAATACTTGATTTTGAAGAGCTGTCTGACTTATAACATTTGGTTTTCACACGTCTAGAGAAACACATGCAATGCAGTCTGACACTGACTTCATGGAGCCCTCCAAAATTTCCATTCCCAAAAGATAAGTAGATTCTCCGTTTACTCTTTGAGAGCTGAATAGATACATTGAACAGCTCAAATGCTTTTCTTCATGCCCTCAGACTGTCCAAAAATGTCCCTTGACCATCCAAATACCATCAGAATAAAGACCAACTTCTCAGTCTCCTCCACGATCCGGTCTTACTTTCTAGATATGTCTTCCACGAATGCCTTCCCCTTCTAGGAAATTGAACTAACCCATGTTCCTCAGCTTCCTTGCACACCCTGGACATTTCCATTTCCCATCTTTGCCTACATCCACTCCCTCTGCCAGAGTCACTTATCCCCAATTCCGCAGACACATAAATGACATCACATTTTGTCCAGTATGTGGGTTAATGTAAGAGGCTCTCAGTACATGATGGGCCTTAATGCACACATTCATTCATCTTCCATTCATTCATTTGTGGTTCCTGTACCTTGTTGACCAAGCTGGGCCCCTCTATGCTAGGATAAGGAAGAACAGAACTGGCTACATCAATTGTCACACTGTTAAAATTCAGGCCTTTGCTTTCAAATTATTAAGAACTTCAAGATAGTGACAGCAGTGCATGACAAGCATAGCGCCCTTCCTTCCGAGTCTGGAACCCTGTGTGGCCACCCAGGTTGCAAACCCATAAGGCTAGCCCTGAAGAAGACATAGCCTCTGGCCCAGATTCATCAGGATGGAAAAAACAGGTGAGTAGAAACAGCTGTTATCTGATGGTAGGTTCTGTGGTATGTGTGAACACAGAGGGCTGTGGTCCAGGGGGTGGAGCATTCACCCACACTAGGGGGGAGCTGGTGGGGGAAGGGGTCAGGAAAGTCCTATGGAAAGAGGCAAAACTGAGTTTTATAGTTCAAGTCAGTGTTGGGAAAGCAAAAAGGAGAGGATGGTAACGGATATGAAAGAGTTCAGTACAAAGGACAAAGAAATATGTCCAAATCCTACTCCTCTCTTAAGGCAAGAACTTTCAGACATTTTTTTTAACAAACCCCAATAAGAAATGTATATTTTGCCCCAATACATATGTGGAAACAAAACTTCTAGATAATACTTATTCTTACTGTGTGTAGTTTCTCTTGTCTTTCTTGTAATAAATTTACAACCCACAGTATGAAGGACTTGCTTTAAGAATTATTTCAAATGTTGGGACATCTAGGTGGCTCAGTGGGTTAAAGTATCTGTTTTTGGCTCAGGTCATGATCTCAGGGTCGCGGGATTGAGTCCCGCATCGGGCTCTCTGCTCAGCAGGGAGCCTGCTTCCCCTTCTTTCTCTGCCTGCCTCTCTGCCTATTTGTGATCTCTCTCTCTCTCTGTCAAATAAATAAATAAAATCTTAAAAAAAAAAAAAGAATTATCTCAAATGTTACCTTCTTGGCAAACCTCCCTAAGTCATTCAGCCCTGTACCATCTTAACTCCTGCTCTGCTTCTCTTTGGCATTTTGCTTTCTAGTGCCTGTGATGTGCCCATGTCTCCTGTTAGACCATAACTTGAAAGCAACTTCAGATGCCTTACACCTAATACATGTTTATGAAGGCCCAATAAATATAAATTGGGTGACAGGGCAAGCACTCCATCCCCTTCCTTAATACTGACCTGACGCCCTTCTTCGGACTATCTGTGTTTGTCTTGATGTCATGTCCCACTAGTTTAATTTTTTCTTGCTCAAGAGAGCCCCCGAGCATGAGTGAATAGAGCCTTCTCCTTCGTCCATGTGATGGCTGACGTCAAATCAGTTTCATTCTCTGTCCTGCTTCCATGGCTTTTCCGTTAAATATCAAATTCTAGTTATGGAATCCTAGGACTTCATAGCGCTGACGCAGTCCCTGTGGCAGGCCCTCTGTAGTGAAAGAGTAATTGCTCTTTTTGTTTTCTCTAAAGATTTTATTTATTCATTTCAGAGAGAGAGTGAGGGAGAGAGAGAGAGAACAAGTAGGCAGAGGGAGAAGGAGAAGCGGACTCCCCACTGAGCAAGGAGCCTGACACAACGCTCGATCCCAGGACTCCAGGATCATGACCTGAGCCAATGGCAGACACTGAACCGACTGAACCACCCAGGTGCCCCAAAGAGGAACTGCTCTTGACTTTACAGGTTTTTAAATATTTCATTGATGGTGTAGAATTTAACCCTAATTTTTTATAATCACTGAATTCCAGAGACTTTCATATATCTTTTATTATAAAATCCTTATATCAGTCTCTGAAAACAGTATCATTATTAGGTGTTTCCATTTTACAAATTCACGCAACATGTCAGACTCAAAGACCACATTCTCTCCATGATGCTAATCAAATTAAAACAGTGACAAATGTATCCGTGAGTTTGCCTCTGGCCAGCAAACCAGCTGAACATGGTGGTCCGCAGTGTGACTCTGGGCAGAAAGGAAATTTGCTGGAAGTCTTGTGGCAAACCACATCTCCTTACCATCTGGGTTTTGTGTGAGGCCCAACTGCCTGCCTTTCTAGGCCTGCAGACACATGAACACCTCTTCAGTGTCTCTGCCCCACTTAGACGCTTGGGACAGAATTACCCCAGGGAGTAAACCCAGTGTGAGAAAAAAAGCATGGGCTAGAGACAATGTGAAGCTCACTCCCATCTCTACTAAGCGCATCTGTGCCAAAGGCAGGTGGGGCAGTGGAAGGAGGCTGAACTGAAAAGCCGAAGATCTAATTTCCACAGGTGCAGAGTCAAATATCATGTACGAAAGTGCTGTGTGCACAGTAAAAATAGCATCGCTGGAATCATGGCTTCTATTTGACTCTTGATATTGCAAGGTAATTGGGGGAATCAGCTATGACTCTCTCTGGGAAGTTAAGACTCAGAGAAGGACCCAAGGCCAAGCCAGAGTTGCGATGCAGACCTTCTGGCTAGGCTCCCCATGATGCCCATCCTCTGCTGTGTGTTACTTGTGGTAGCTCACATTTCCCAGGTCACATCTGTGGCCACCCAACTAAGGAACTCATGTTCAATTGAAAATTGTACTGAACTCAGGTCTCTGTGCAGATATTTGGGGCTCCAATTTTAAGAACACTTGGTAGCAAGATCATTCCCCAGCTCTCAGGTGAGAGTCCATGTCTACCTGCAGCAGGTAACACTGAAGGGCCTTGGGGTACCCCTGCCAAGGCTCCCATAATGTCAAGAGTTCCATCTCTTATTCTAACAGGCAATGCTCTACTTCGGCAAATACCAGCTCCAGTAGGAAGAATCCCAGGATTACCCTCAGTGGTACCACTTACAGAAAGACCAAAAGCAGTTTCTGTCTTCCACAGTTATTACTTCCTCCACAGACTTCCTGAAACTAAGCTGGTGGGATCACAGTGGTGAACCTCACACAGGCTGGCTGCATGCACACGCCACCAGTGCCCCTTCCCAGAGGGTTAATGCCTGGGTTAATGCTCTGCAGTCGCCATCTTGAAATTCTTGATAATTTGCTCACAAGGGGCGCTCAATTTTCACTTGGCACTGGATTCACAAATGACATAGGTGGTCCTCATGGAGCTGAAACTGTCCCGTATTCTGAAAATGCCACATATAACCAACCTCTGACTTTCCTCTGTTCCCCCCACACCTTCCCCTCCTGAAAACAACTTCCTGTGTGGGGGTGGGTTGAGGTGGGGGAGGAGATAATTACACAAAGTTCTCACATTCTTTCTTCCATGACTTAGGAACTTTCAGACAAATGGGCATCCATAATGGAAAATAGGCAGAAAAGACACCAAGTGTTCAGCCTGGATTAAATATGAATTATTAATGTTGCATTTTATAAATAATTCATTATATTCAATGACTCATGGATTCTAATTCAGACAGACTGTGTGAGTGTCTACTACCTGTCTGGTCTTTTACATGGATTTCTTCTTCATCAAAATGACTAAGGTTCCAGCTATAAACACCATCAGCTTCATCACTCAACAAAATACCTGAGCCAGGGACTTCCCGGGTTTCTGGAGATACAGCAATGAACAAACAAATATTGTGAACAGGGCCCGCTTTAGGCATAGAAGAGTATAAAATAAAAAAGATATGCCTTCCATCCTCAAGGAGACGCACATTCTAACAAGGGAAATAGATAAAAATAATGCAAAATATACAGATTCATAAGTGTCCAAAGAGAGATGCAAATCAGAAATGAGAAGGGGGCTGGGTTTCAGAGGAGAGAGAAAGTCTCTCATCTGTTTTGTGTGTAGAAAAACAACCAATCCCTACATACAGGCTTGATATTGAAAATCTCCACAACTTATGCAGAAAAATACTAATTAAAATGGGAGATGGATCAAAACTTCAGATGTTGAATTTTCAATATGCATGTGAATCATGAAAACACACCTTTATGGGAACTTAAGTTAGAAATGCTGCTCTCCAAAGACCATCTATGGGGTCAGTTATGCAGGTGGTTAATTGGGGAGATAGCCATCCCAGGAAGAGGCAAACAGAAAACATGAATTATAAATAAATTACCACCTCTGTTTTGAGAAAACAACTGACTCATCCATATAAGTGAGAGGTTGAGGATCTGACACCAGAACATGCACGGAGCTCAGATGGAATCTTCATTTGTCATGAGGCTGTACCAGCTGGGTGTCCCACAATTCAACTCGATTCTGACACTGCCTACCTACAAAGGGCATCAGATTGCATGGGTTAAGGGTTCAGTCTCAGAAGATTGCCCGACCTCCAGATGTCAGTCACATCCCAGGTGGTACATGGTACTTTTGACAGGCTGGGCTCTAAACCAAAGGCTCCGATGACCTCCTTCAACTCAGAATATCAATCAAAAGTCCAGCTTGTTACCCTGATTCCTGACCAACCGGCTGTGTTCCACAGACCCCTCCTTGGGTTCAGTGAATCTGCCAGAATGGCTCACAAGCCTCGGAGAAACATTTTATTTACTGGATCCCTGGTTTATTACAAGAGGCTAGAACTCAGCCAGCTAGAAGAGATGTACAGGGGAAGGTGTGGGAGGAAGGGCACTGAGCTTCCCTCCCCACCCCGCCCCCCAGACAAGCCACTCTCCCCACATCTCCACCTGTTCACCAACCTAGAAGCTTTTCTGACCTAGCCCTTTTGGGGTTTTGGGGGGGATTTCATTACACCATCATGACTGATGAAATCATTGACCATCATACCCTCAGCTGATAAATGAGGAAGGGGACAATAAGCCTTATTTCCAGGAGTTCGTTGGGAAACTTTAATTAGATGGTAAGCATAAAGTGCTAGCAGAGGTGCTGCCTCGTTACTGTTGCTCAGTAAATGTTAGCCATTTTTATAAACTTCAGTTTTCTAAGAAGCCAGTTAAAGCATACGAATAGGAACACACACAGAAGGGTGTATGAGGATACACACAGACATATCATACATATACATACTCAGAACACCCCTGCCTCTCTACCAACCAAACATACACCTGAATGTGGTATTCTCAGAAAAAAAGAGGACACGTACTCTCTCCATAGACAGTGGTTGGAAATGTGTACCTCAAGTTATCAATTCTTGATTGTCACTCTGGCTGCTACAATGTCTGATAATAAAGCTCAGGATTGCGCAAATCAGAATTTAGGGAAGATCATCTTCCAGCAAAGTGTAATCTCAGAAACTACCTGCTGCAATTTTGAGTGTCTATGGGTGGGTGGGTTGGTTTCTGTTTTTTATGACTTGGGAACAATTATAAAACCAACCTGTGAACTGAGTGCTAGTTGAGTCAATTTCCTTTGAACGGAAATTTTAACCCCAACAAGTGCTTGCTCTTGAGGAGCTCAGAACTCTCATTACTGAACGCCTTAAAGTCCACTCACGGGTCATAGTAAGAAGTGGTCTGTGCTATTGTATGACCCTGCAATTGCACTACTGGGATATACCCCAAAGATACAGATGTAGTAAAAAGAAGGTCCATATGTACCCCAATGTTCATCGCAGCAATGGCCACAATCGCCAAACTGTGGAAAGAGCCAAGGTGCCCTTCAATTGATGAATGGA
>PITA01003721.1:80891-116563 GCA_004023965.1 Spilogale gracilis
GAAGGGAGGGGGTGGGGGATGGGAGAGCCTGGTGGTGGGTACTGAGGGCACGTATTGCATGGAGCACTGCGTGTGGGGCATAAACAATGAATCTTGGAACACTGAAAAAATAAAATAAAATATTAAAAAATAAAAAAAGAAGGGCTCTGTACTAGTGGTGTTATTAGCATTAACCAAAATCTAGTAAAAAATGCTTTAGAATGCCTTGAGGGCATATAAATAGATGAGAACTACACACACACACACACACACACACACACACACACAGCTGCCAGAAAGAAGTCAGAAGGTAGAAGCAGTTCTCAAAGAGAAGAAGAAAAATCCAAGGCTTGTTTCCAGAGGGTGAAGTTGGACCACGGGGGAGCTGTTGCAACAGGAGTTTCAGAGGGAATGGTGAGAAGCATCACAGTAGAAGGGCGACACAAGGCGGGAGGTCACCGTGGGTCACAGGAAGGTGACCCGTGGTCCACCGGGGAACCTACTGCCGGGACAGCGCACACACTCAGAAGCAACATCACATGGCGAGGGACAACGACTTTTCACAGGAACTGATTTAGTGTGAAGGAAACGCTCCATCTGGCAGCGGGAAGGCGCAGCCCTGGGAGGGGTGTCGGTCGCAGGCACGAGGGATGTCCTGCGTGTCCTGGACGTGGAGGGAAGGTCAGAACATCAAACAAGGGAAGAGATTGCTAAAGGCAATGATTTGAACCAAATAGAACTATACAGGAAATCCTGATGTATATGTCTTCCTATTGTAAGGGGGTCTACATGGAAAGGGTTAGGGTATCTTTCTGAATCGAACTAAAGCAAATGTTTCTGTGTAGTTTGACTTTTTAATTGTTTTGTATATGCCCATCAGACAACCATCCTAGGGATGCAGCCCTTGAAGCAGCCACTGAATTATCAAGGCTTCTAGTCCTCATCCTCCCATGCACTTGCTCAGAAAGTCTGGCTTACTCACTGCGACCTATATGCCCATTGTCCAGGCTTTTTGCAGTTAAAGGGGCTGAATCTGTCCACAGCCCTAAAGTCTGTGACTAAGCTAACAGCCACCTCCCTACCTTCCATTAGACTTTCAACAACCGGTACCAAGTAAACAACCTGAGAAGAATTCAATGGGCTTTAGCAGGCATGTTGTCACTGTCCTTTGTTGTACCTGGAACAGGGGTCCTAGTGCCGGGTCCCTCTGGGGTCTGTTCCCACTCACGACAGACACACAAAGAAGTCAGCTACAGGGAGCCAACCTGGAGAATTCTGTTTACGAATTTGTAAGAGTGTGTCCTGGGTTTATCCCATCAGTATACAGCCTAGAGTAAATAGCCTTTCCTTTAGACGTAATTTGAGTCATGGTACGTGCACCAAAGAGCCGTAAAGGGGATTTGACCCAAGGAGAACAGACTTTTACTGCCTCTTGCTAGAAGACACATTTTTATTCTTTGTAAGCAGCTTCCTTCCTTCTTGTGAGTGAATCACGGTTATTTCGAAGAGAATGTAGCAAATGGCCCAGGAACAGTTTTGGATTTGTGCCCTGTACTTGGTCACTTTCATTTTCTGCTTAACCCCCCTCAGACAGGCATATCTTTTTAAAAAGTGGTGTGGTCTACAGAAAGAACAGGGACATCACAACCAAATCAAGTTAAGTCCTCCTTCATCTAATGGCCAGTTGTGTGCCTTTAGGGAAATTACTTAATCTCTTGGCCTCGAGTTCTCATCTGTGAAATAGGGGTGAAAGAAAAACACAGCACTGTGGAGGGTGTTGCTTGTAGACACAAGGGATGCCCTGTGTGTCCTGGACTTGATGGGAAGTTAAGAACATCAATTAGGGGAAAAGGTTACTAAAGATCTTTGGGAAAATTCTAAATAATCTAATTAAAAGTACCAACCACACCACAGAATTGTAATCTATAAACTGAAGAGTGTTTGAGTACAATGTTATTTTTCTATAGCTCAATTTAAAATCTACAGATGCATCCCTAATCTGCTAAGAGGCAGAAATATGGCTCGATCAATTTGGTGACCAGGACCACTCAGTCTGGGCTGTTATCTGGACAGACACCTGTCTGCTGGTTTTGTCCCTAACCAGCATTGGTTCCATGAGGGTCACTGCTGAATCGCCCCTCATTCTCAACCCAAGATCATCTGTGATTGAGATCTTTTCAGAGAACTCTGTGACCCCCTCTGGGATTGATGTGTTGCTGTTCCCATGTCCCATGAGCTGTGAAAATCCAGCAGGGCTGCCCATAGTCCTACACCAAACTCATACTTCTTTCTGGCTTTTTGACTCCCACATCATGATGAACAATGGAAGTTTTTAGACATCACCCCCCGCCCAGGCCTACCAGGTTAGACATTCCATTTAGCTCTGTCTGCTCTGGAGTATCACTGCCTCACTGTCCTCCATCCAAGAAGAAAGGAACGGCAGGAGCTCTCTGCAGCTGGGTCTCTAAATTCATCCTAGAAACCAGAATACCTATTTATTTCTAGCTTCTTCTGTGACGTGAACCTCCTTCAGTCCGGCCCACCGCCTCATCTACTCCAGTAAATCTTAAATCGTTTTGGGTCATGAGAAACATATCTGACTAATTTGGCATCTTCTGTGCACTGCATCTTCTCAGAGCCCAGGCTTCTGAAACCCAAACCTTTTCTCCACCTCTAGCATAGTATGTGTTAATGTGAATATCTAGCTCCCTAAATGAGGGAAGAATAATAAGGTGATTGGAAATACTAAGAGAAAAAACACCACATTTCAGAATAACATTACATTGCATTACTTAATAATTATAAGCAACTTTTTATAACAATACAACAGTAATGATATTAATAATAACTTGGAGGCTCATCAGAATTCTTAAGAAGAAATAGTATTTCAATGACTTCAGGCTCTGGCAAGAAAGGAATAAGAAAAACAAGAGCAAAAAATATACAGAATGTTAAATGGGAAAGATCTTAGAGATCATTAGTTGATATTTTGGTTCCAAATCTTTTATCTTCAAGAATTCCTCTGAGGTATTTTCTATGAAGTAGACATTTTGTTCTGAAAAAAATCTAACTGTAGAGTAATATGTGCTATCAGTTGCTTGATTTCCTCATTCTTCATTAATAAAAAAAAAAAAAACCGTATGGCCAACTGGTCTTTTACTCAGCATGAAGCAGCCTTTTAGGGCTAGACTCAGACCCCATATGAAAGGGATACTAGTCAGAGCTGACGGCCCAGGAAAGACAGAAGCTGTTCTCATGCCCATTTATGCCTTCCATAAGAACTCTAGTTCTTGAACTCAGTGTCTTCTCTGGAGAGATTCAGCCTCCCAATGAACTGTCATGGCATTCCGCTGGCACCTGTCGTTAACCCCCTTGGGAGGCTTGTGGCGTAGGAGGAAGGGCATGACTGTAGAGTTGGGTGAATCTGCGTTCACATTCCAAAGTCCCCACATCCCAGGGCTGTGATCACCGGCAAGCTACTTAACCTCTCGGAACATACATCTCTTTATCTGAATATTGACACTAATGCTTACTGCGCAGAGTTGTTGTGAGGAGAGTTTGAGAATCTCACCTGCTCTGGCCTCTCTGATGCTTGTTGTCTATAATGGAGACAATGTGGCATTTTCAAAATTAGCTCTTTATTGGCAGGCACGGAATTGTACAGTAGCAAACCACAGTTCTCCATTCTGGTACCAACTCTGCTTTAACTAGTTTTATTGATTTGGGTGAATCTTCCTGTTAGAGGGGTGGGTAGCAGTAAGGCTCTTCCCTCCCTCTCACCCTGTGCACAGGGAGTCTAAGAAGCATAACCTTCCTGGCCTCCTTTCCACCCACCCACTCATCCCCTGTCCATGGAGAGTGAGGGCTGGTTTTCCCATACCTTGGCTCTTCCACTCCTCTGACAAGCTAGCTGTCCACAGGGAATATGTTCTGCTCTGCTCCGTGCAGGGCAACTCCTCCCATGAGGACAGCCTCCCTCACTTCAGTGTAGCTGAGTGAGTTGATCTACTTAAACACTGAGGTTCGGTGTCAAGAAAATCTGTCCACAGATACAAGCCGCACCCAGTAATAGGATGTATTGACAATACAGGTAACAGTGGGGCTCCAATGTACTCTTTCGTCTTATTTTATATTTTAACTGATGCAGACCTTTGTTCATTGTGCTCCTGTATCCCAACACCCTCACTTCTCTGGACCTCAAATTATTCACCTGTAAATTGGGCTAGATGCTCTCGATGGCCATTTCTAGTTGTGAAAATCTGTGCTCTGGGGGAGATGACAGTATCTCACACAAGGTATGGCATAATAGTAAGCATTCAACAAATGATAATGTTTTCAGCTTACACATAGCAATACAAAGTTAAGTTCAAGACTAAAAGTCTTTTTTGCTTTACAAGAGGATGAATGGATGCATTCTGCATAGCCTCCCAAACACCTATGCGGAACTTCAAAAACCAGGTAGAGCAGTGTTTCTAGCCCCTTCATTAAGCAAATGATGAGCCTTTCCCAAGGTCCTAAAAGAACAGGCTTCCCACAAAATTAACGTGGTCACAGGATATTCCCCATAAAGACCATCAGGACTTTAATGAGATCGTTAACTATCCCATTTCTTCATCTTTATATTATATGGAAACTTTCAAAATAGCAATGCTTGGGATGTATATATGGCAAGGGGAGGGGTATCTTGTCCTGGAGAAGATGATTGCCAGACAGGAAATCCCACAGACGCCTTTTGATGGCCTTTTGATGGCCGGGCACGCCCGGGGTTTTGATGGCTGAATGGCGCTACAGCCTGCCCCTCCCCCCCATGGCCATGCTTGCTGCTGAGGACTGATGAGTACAAGGAATTGTAATAAGATACGAAATAAAGGACCGCTTTCGTTCATAAGGTCCTGGGAAGGACCTAATATTGCCAATGTAAACCCTTTTGGTCAAAGCTAGGTTAGAGCATAGCAATAAAACCTAAACGAAGCTGCTTCTTTCTTCCCCACAAAAGCTCTGCCTACATTTTTCCTGAATCCCAGACAATGAATCTCCTGCACAGCAGGAGTCAAGGCCGATCTATAATACAACCCATAGAATCAGAAGAAAAGGCAAGATATACAGTCTGTTTGTCCCCAAAGCCATATTTAGAGCCACTGCTATTGTTCTCACGTACAAGAATATAAACCAAAACACAAAAATTATAAGTAAAACGTCCAAGACCGCATAGCTTAGAAACGGTAGAGCGAGGATTAGAACACAGGAACTCTGGCAACAGAGTCCTTGAGTTTGACACTTTCTCAACAGAGGATGTTATACAATGTCTCAATAATACAATATGAATCCGCACCCATTATTAAGGTCCTACGCAGATGTTCGAATTCAAAATTGAAAAAAGTTAAAAAAAATTGAAAAAAGTTAAATTAGATTTCCTTCCCTGGTTAAAAAAAAAAAAATACTGAGAGGGGCACCTGGCTGGCTCACTCAGTAAAGCATAGGACCCTTGATCTCAGGATTGTGAGTTCAAGCCCCATATTGTGTATAGAGATGACTTTTTAAAAAACAAAATACTGATAGTATTTAAAAAGTAATCTAAAATTTTTCCCTCCTTCATTTCTTACTCTGTTTGGTCTTAGCCACAACTCTATGAATTTCTCCTTTCTCTACATCCCTCAAAGTTTTGTTTTGGTTTGGTTTATTTGCATTTCACTTTGACATTCTTCCCTGTGGCACCTGCTTCAGTGCTCTGCATTTCTCTTCTCCATCTCTGCTGTTCCTGATGTGGACAATTCCATGTGCACTGCCCAAGTCTTCAGCTGGGTGTATTTCAAATACATAAAAATATAAATTGTATAATAATAACAGCACAAAGGAGCAGGAAGGGAAGGGAGCTATGTACAGTGCACACTCCTGTAATGAAACTGGTAAACTAGATTATAACTGAAAATGTACACTCTAATCCCAGGATGATCATTAAGAAAATAACTCAAGGGGCGCCTGGGTGGCTCAGTTGGTTAAGCGACTGCCTTCGGCTCAGGTCATGATCCCGGACACCCGGGATCGAGTCCCACATCGGGCTCCCTGCTCGGCGGGAAGCCTGCTTCTCCCTCTCTCACTCCCCCTGCTTGTGTTCCCTCTCTGGCTGTGTTTCTCTCTGTCAAATAAATAAAATCTTTAAAAAAAAAAAAAAGAAAATAACTCAAAAAATGGTAAAATTTATGACAAAGAAATTAAAACAGTACCTGAAAAAGCATATACTTAACAGAAAAGAGGGTCATAATGAGGGGACAGAGGAAGAAAAAAAAGACATGTAAAAAATAAATACGAAATGGCAGAGTAAGTCCTATTTACCAGTAATTACATGAAGCATACACGCCAATTAAGACACAGATTTGGCATAATGAATTTTATTTAAGCATTTCAGCTTTCTATTGTTTACAAAACATACTTTAGATTCAGCAATTCAAATGGGTTGAAAGTTAGAGGCTGGGAAGAGATAGACCGTGCTAACAGTAAGCAAGAGAGACTGGAGGGTGGCCACTAATTCAAGACAAAATAGAGTTTAAGACAAAAATGGTGACAAGAGACAAAGAAGGACACCCGATTTGGGTTCAATTCGATAAGAGATAATAATTATAAACATATGCAACATCATAGCCTCAAAATACATGAAGCAAAAATGGGAAGAATTGAAGGGACAGACAATTCAGTAATAATAGAGATTTGAATACTCACTGTGAGTAAGGCTAGAACAAGTAGACTTAAGATCAACCAGGAAATGAAAGTCTTGAACAGCAATATAAACCAACTAAACCTAAAACATATCTTTAGGGAACTTCATCCAACAATGGAAGAGTATATATTCTTTTCAATTGTGCATGGAACATTATTCAGGATGGACCATGGACCATATGTTAGGCCATAAAACAAGTTTCAATAAACTTATAAGTATTGAAACCATATGAAGTATGTTCTCTGACCACACAGAAATGAAATTATAAATCAGGTGATGCTTGAGGTGCATTTATTCTGAAAGACCATCTAAAAATAGCAGATGATATTATCATGGGGAATAAGGGGTTAGGTATTGGGGGATGTGTCTCTACTCTGCCAAATAGGGCTGTTGTGCAGACCATGGAGAATAATATATGGGCAAGACTTTTGTCAGTCATAAACCATTATACAAAATGAGTCATCATTATTGCTCACTGGTCAGGTTGGCAGGGATGCCGGCCATCTCCAGGGCTGACTCAACCTGTAACTGAACAAACATTAAAAAAAAAATTGTTGTTTTATTGAATTCAATATTTATTGCAAACTCTCAGGGCAAGTACAGAAGAGTCTTTCTCCATGAAGTCGAACAGAAAATAGCCTCTTGCTGTTGACATATTGCCTGAAGCCCAGGTCCCTTGGTCCCCGGCTTCCCTGAGAGCAGGGACTCGACCAAGAGCACGTCCTACTGTGGGCATCATCAAGCAGAGGCAATTTGGATAGTCCTTAGGTGTTTTTTTCTCTCTGATGACCTTGTTTCTATTGAACGTTGCCATGATTTATGATTTTTCTAGAAACTTTAACACAATTTCACTTCATGCAGAAGAGAAGCAAGGACGATAGGCACAGAACTAAATGGACATAGTCCCTAGCTTATTGAACTATAAGTACAGGCAGAGATCAGAGCACTTAAGACTTTTGTCTTGGACCTATGCCATCAGATTTGAGTAAATGAGTGATAAAACACTCCTTTCTCCCCACTACAGCATCCATCCGTCTCTGTTCACAGAGGGATTAAAATAACCTCATGGCAAGATCAGAGTCTAAAACAGTTTCTATATGTTTGAGGAGGAATACAAAATAAATATCGGGCTCCCTCCCAGAATTTCCCATGAAGGTATTCCACATTAAAATAAATCATAATATAGGGCACCTGGGTGGCTCAGTTGGTTAAGCAACTGCCTTCAGCTCAGGTCGTGATCCCGGAGTTCCCAGGATGGAGTCCTACATCAGGTTCCCATCTCCACGGGGAGGCTGCTTCTCTCTCTGACCTTCTCCCCCTCATGCTCTCTCTCTCTTTCACGCACTCTCTCAAATGAATAAATAAAATCCTTAAAAAAATAATAAATCATAATATATATAATCTCTTGACATGTAGCCAAAACACTCACCAAACCTAACAATTTCTTTAGAGTCTTATGTATTAGTGTAAAATGTTATGTGAATTTTGCATTTTGTCTCAAAATATTTGTGTTGGTTTCATGTTAAAATATTTTAAATTATGTATCTTCAAATAATAAGGATATTCCAAGAAGAATCACCATGGGGAACACACAGCTGTAACACCACTATGCAACACAGAACCTGTTTTAGAAGTCTGGGAATGGGGTAATGCCAGAGCTTGATAAATATCCCCTACAGGTGTCCACACACTGACCGGAAGCATCCTGTTCTTGCTGCCCATCTGGTCTGGTTTCTCTTCTGATATAAGATTCATGTTGAAATGCTGGAAAGGTTTGCCTGGAGAGAGTCATGGGTCACTCGTACCAGGGTCTTGTGCTGATTATTTGGAAGACAGCACATCTCATTTGTCTGTTGATTCATCAATGTGTCCTAAGTGCCTGGAACAGTGTAGAGCACATGGCAGGTACAACATTAATATTTGTTGTGTGACTAATATCTTCTAGGGATCTAGTCTGCCATATCAGCAAATAAGTAACATGTCTGATATCACAAAATAAAATATTTAATGAGAGCTATCATTTACTGAGTGCCTACGTTATACCAGGCATATAAATATATTTTAACTCTGCAAGAATTGGGGGGGGGGAAGAGGTCCATCTTTTACAGAGAAGGAAAATAGGTTTAGAAGATGAAGAATCTTGCTCCAGATTATATAATTAGTAGGGAACCTGTCCAAAACAAATACTTTCCACAAGGCTTCACTTTAAAGGCCAGACACAGAGATCCTTTGCCCAGACATAAACTGAGAGTTCCTTACATGGCTTGAGATCCAAACTGGTTCTGGAATTTGCATGGTTGATACCTGGTCTGGTCTTCCTGGGAGTCACTCACTGGTTTCATGAACATTGCTCTGTATGGTCTAGTGCAGTAGCCACTAACCCCAAGTAGCTACAGAGCACCTCAATGTGGCTAATCTCAGGTGAGATATGCTATGGATGCAAGAGGCATGCCAGATTTCAAACACTTAGTATGAGAAGAGGAATGCAAACTCTCTCAATAATTTTTATATTGATTATGTGTTGAAATTACCATATATTGTTAAAATAAGTTTTTTCATTGTTTCTTTTTATTTTTTGTAAAGTAGCTACTAGAAAATTCAGAAAAGCTCGATGTGTGGCTTGCATTATGTTTCTATCGGATAGTGCTGTGCTGCTACAGCATCACACGTATACTTTGAACGGATTTGGGAGAGACCAGCGAAAGAGGCAGGCTGCTGCAGACTGGAGATGGTAGGTGTAATAAGCAAGGGAACTTCTGTACAAGGCTTGTCTTGGGCAGATGCAAACCACTACATACCTGGCCTCCCACCAAATCTTAAATATTTATATAGAAGCCAGAGCTGGGTCTCGGGATGTGTCACCACCACATCACCATGGTGAGGCTGTACCCTTGGGGCGGCCTCAGGAAGCAAGAAAGGCAAATAGAATGCATGTTCCAAGGACAGCCAGGAGCCTCTGAGAGCCAGGGTCCCACTCATAGTTTCCACTGGCGGTCATGTCCCCTTGATGACTTCCCCCAACATGCAGATTCTTAGTTTAGTTCTCACCACGCGAGGCTCTGAGCCACAAGTGGAGGGATGCACAGAAAATAGACAAATGTAATCCCCGCTGCTCGGGAACTGACCACCGCGGGAGAGACATGGACACACGCACCTGCAGGGGTAGTCAGGGAGCATGCGCAAACTGCCCACAACGCAGACCCGCGATGTTCTCAGAGCCCCGCCCACCTCTCCGGTTAGGACTCTCCGTTCATCGCGGCCTTTAATGCACCCATAGACACATGAAACATTGCAGGCACTAAGTGCATGTTATTTAGAACCACAAAACCAGGATCCAAATCTTAGCCCCACTTACTAGTTCGGTGGCTTTAGCTTAGGGGTTCTCTGATGTGATTTTAAAATACAAGTAAAAACAGCTGCTCTGCTTGCCTCTTAGGATTGTTAGGTGGGTGGAATGGTGCCACAGTACCAATCCCACAGGATTGTAAAGGTTCAGTGAGGGAACACAGGTAAAGCCCTTAGCATGGGACCCGGCACACATGGGCTGCTGTGTGTACGTAAGTATTCCAGTATTTCTTTCCTCGGTGGAGTTGATCACAATCCCTGACTACCTCCCTTATTCACTTGCTAGTTGTTTATTGTTTACTACCTCCCCGCCTCCAGAAGACAAGTTCCATAAAGATAAGGAACACCACGAAATTTTCCACACCTAGTCAAGAGTACACCCTTTCAATAAATATTTGTTGAGTGAATCATTGTCCTTAAAAGCTGTAAGCACAGGATGGAGACTCTAACAAGGACAGAAAATGGTAAATTGAATACCAGAGTGAATCTGAGATTTCAATAAAAACTTATTTTCATAGTAGTGGATAAGGCATTGTCTGCCTGAAAGAAGAGGGTGTTTAGAGGGATGAATATTTGGTAAGGTGGTCTGGATTCCGCCTTGCTCTCATTCTCTGCACGCCGAAGTCCTAAGCCAAATAGATTAGAGGCTGTGGAGGAATTTTTAAAAAACGGGATGAGACAGGTGTCATCCAAAAGTGGATTTGGGGCCAAAAGTCCTGTGGAAGCAGAATGTTTGGGACACCTTGTTGTATGGGGTCCATGCAGATAGTCTCTATAACATCCCATGAATCCCCACCAAATCCACGGTGAGAGACTCTCCATCCTGAGTAACGCAGGGTGGTCGAGCTGTTTTGAGGAATGTGCTATATCACTGGGTCTGACCTTGAGATGGAAATCGTGTGTGCCCGGATCCCACTGCACGAGCGAGCGGCAGCTAAAATGGAATTTTCCCCTTAGTGAGAGGCCAAGGAAATGGTGTCCCTCAAATAAGAGGAAAAGGAAAGAAACAGAGGCCCCCGAGGTAAGACAGAGGGTGTGCAGGTGTCTCGCTGGGGTGGAAGCAATATCCCAGTAAGGGAGCAGAGCGGTGACCCGGGGTCCATCTCGGCAGCTGTGGCCCTGAACAAGCCTGGGTCCTTACCTCGTCTGCGGGAGGTTAAGGGAACCCAAGCCAGCTGCTTCAACAATGTCATTCCTAAGGGCTCAGGCAGAGGTCACTGGGAGCCTCTTGGAAATACAGGTGAAAATTTGGCCAAAAGTGAGAACCTTGACGTAACTCCTTTCTTCTGGGCGAAGGCTCAGCTCGAGTTCCCACATCCGAACACAGCTGTGAAGCGCTGGGTTTCGGGGCTGCTTGCTGAGGTGATGAGCTCCCGCTGGAAAGAACGGAGTGACTACTGCCTCATTACTGTTCGCTGTACGGAAATATTTGGTGTTTCCCCAAACACGCCAGGCTGTGGCTGCTTCATTCCTCCACAGCTCTGAAGTTGCCTAAAATGTTCTTCTTGGCCTTAACCACCTGTCCTGACCTCCAGGGAAGCCTAATTTCTCTGTCCTTTTGGTCCTCGTGGTCTCTTCTGGCCTCCCTCCATTTTAGCCTCTGATCTACCATATGGCTCTTCTTTTCGAGCCTGCCTCTGCCAAAGTGCTGAGGCCCTTGAGGACAGGGATGTGTCTCAATGGCCTAAGGTCTGCATTGTGTTTGTTAAACTTAACAAAATCATACGCGGAGGCTGACGCAGTCTTTCTGGGAATATCCTATGACTCTCAGACCTTCCCCTCTTCCTTCCCCTTCCCAAAGCTCAGTTCCTGTCCTTTGAGGAACCCCTCTTTGAATGAGAACTCCAAAGATGTAAGGTGACCGAAGGGCAGCAGAGAGAGCTCTGATGGAAGGTGACAGACCAGCTCCCAGGCCCCGTGTGGCCCCAAGGGCGAGGACACTGAGCAAGCCACTTTACCCTCCTCTGAAAACTGACGTGAGGTCACCAGAATTTCTGAATTTAGTAGAGACTAAAAAGCCACTTTCAATGAGTGGGCCAAAAATAACCTCTGCCGTGGGTGTTAAAACAGTCTCAAGCAAAATATTGCTTATGAGTTAAATATATTTAAGCTTGGGAAAATTCAACGAAACAACAAACACATCAGAGTGATTGTTTCCAGAGGGTGGCAGAGGGAAGGAGAAATTCATCTAAAAGGAAATAAACATAGCAAGAGGCGGGCCTGGTGCAGACCGACAATGACAGCTGGCCATAACTTAAGGTGTATCTGCCCCTCCACGTGTGAGGTCCAGAGGGTTGGGGGGGAGGCAGTCCTCATGTGTAAGAACTGCTTGGACCACACTGACTGAAGAGGGAGCGATCTGGGAGCAGGGATTGTGATATGTGGGCAGCAGCTGGGGTCAGGATGGGTTAGGAAGATGAAGGGGGCACCGACACACTCCAGCAAGTTACAGGGTGAGGAACCTGAAGCCCAAAGAAGGGAAAAGGCCTGGCCATGTCCACGGTCTCTCGACGATCCACCCAGCTCCCTCGTTACCAGGCCCTGCTAAAAGGCAGAAGGTCCCTCTCAAAAGCTTTCTCTGACTTTACATAATGAGACATTATGTAAAGGGCGAACTTAATTTAGACGCTGGTGTCGACCAGAACAAACAGCAATAAAGCAGAAATGATTAAAAACACGTCAATCACATTTATCCCTCAGAGCGTACGGTGTGTACACAGCCTCCCAATCAGCTGGCTTACTCCAGCCACCAGACCCTCCAGCCTGGTCTCCTGGCGTTGAGAAACCAGCCTAAGGCCGAGGCAGCCCTCACGTCTGTCGCCACACCACCATCTGCCCCCAAAATCTGCTCATTTTGCAGGTAATGAAAAAATGACAATGAGAGATCACCCCGACATGTTGATGAGCCTTGCTACAGATTGAGTTGTGTCTCCCACAGAATTCATGGACTGAGTCTCAGCCCCCAGTAGTACATCCGAATGTGACCACATTTGGAAATACGGTTGTTTGCAGATGAAATTCATTAAGGGAGGTCATCCTGGGGTTGGGTGGGTCCCTAAGCCCATATGACTAGCACACTTACGTAAGGGGGAGATTTGGACAGGCTCAGAAGAAGGAGAACATGAAGATAAAGGCAGAGATTGGGATGATGTGTCCACAAACCATGAAACACCAAAGACTATCAGTGAGCCACCAGAAGCTGGGGGAGACAGGGAGCTAATTCTCTGCCTGCAGAAGGATGGGACGAGTCCACTGCAATCATCCCTCAGAAGGAATCAATGTTGACCATACCCTGACTGCAGAACTCTAGCGTCCAGACCCTGACTTGAAACATTTCTGTTGGTGAAACCACTTGCATTGCGGAACTTTGTTACAGAAGCCCTAGCTAACGAGCCCACGATTTAGTGAATAAAGGATAATATGTAACATTGGCTGGAAGGTATAATGACTGGAGCTCCAGCTCTTTGCTTAAGAAATAAGATACGTGGTAAGGACAGAACCTGCAAACTCGGAAGGCACAAGAACACTCCTTGGCCTTCAGTACCTCAGTTTCCCTAACCGTAGGATGGCTACAATAATACTCCTACTTCACAGGGTGAAATGAGCCAATACTATTATTGGCACAGTGTCTGCCATATAATATGTGCTCAATAAATACTCGCCACTATTTATTAGTGCACTGTAAATAACAAATACTTCCATGCATTCCGTTCATCTTCCCTTAAATTCCACGAGGGTGATGTTATACTTCGCATTTTACAACTAGAGATTCTGAAGCTCAGATGTTTTAATTAAACAATATGCAGTAGGTCTGGGGTATAGGCAGATCTGGGTTGGAATCTAACCCTGCCAACCCCTCACTTTGTAACTTTGGGCACATTTGTAACCCCTTTCAAACTTCTATTTTTTCAGATTTCAAATGAAGACTTGAGATGTGCATGGCCAGTGTCTGGTTTATACTTAGCCTTAGATAAATTATTTTTGCTATTAAGTGACTTGTCCACAATCATACCAGTTAGTAGAGCTGGGACTTGAACAAGCTTCAGAGATTTCTGATCTACCTCACCACCTCCCTGAGAGCAAAGAGTAAATATCAAAATGGGAAAATGTTGCAGGATATAGGGGGTCAGTTCATCTCTTGGAAAGAAGGATAAGTGGAGGTCCAGGCAGTAAAGAGTAACACTGCAATGGAGGCAGGGGAAGAACAGGAAGAGTCCACTGCAATCAACTTGCTACCAACAGCTTGACTGGTTGTCTCAAGATACGGTGCCCATCAGGGGCTCAGCTCTGATCTCAATTTTCTCTGGTCTTTTGCTCCCCTTATAATTAATTCCTGGACTTTATTCTCTATTCTTTCTGCAACAAAGACCCTCTGTCTTTCATAATTTACTTTTAGTTGATGATGAGTTACCCTCAGCCTTTCAATCTTTCTCCAGTGAGTTAAAGACAATGAAGGTAGCCATCTGATTCCATAGTCTGTGTGATTTCTCTCTCCCTGACCCACCACCAACCACCGAAAGACCTGAAATTGGGCTCCTGCTCAGGGCATTCCCTTGTCAAATGGTCTGATCCAGAACTCAGCTGGTCCTTTTCAGACTGGCAGTTGCCCCTAGGGGAAATTATAGGCTCACCCCTCCACAATTCCACATTCTCCTAGATCTTGCCTTTAATTATTTAATATCTTCTAAGTTTTTCTATTACCTTCAGATAGATTTTCTACCTAAAGCAAGATAGTGGGTCTGAGGTCCCTAGCCTACTATTACCAAAAACAGTAATCCATTTCCATGTTTTTCTAATGCATAAGTCATCTCTTTTTTTCTTACTGATTTAGATGGTCTTCTTATAAATTAAGAATGTAAATTAGCTGCCATGTTTGCTATGGATATTTTCTTCTTGGTTTGTGGTTTGACTTTTGACATTATTTGAAGCACTTATTTTTGCCAAACAGATTTTTTGTAATTTCTTTATGTAGTCAAATTTATCTCGCATTTCCTATGTGACTTCTGGATTTCCTCACTTGAATAAAGGCTTTGCTCATTCCAGGATTATTAATATATCAACCAATGCTTTCATTTGGAAAGCATGAGTTATTTTTATGTTTAAATCTTTAAACCATCTGTAATGCCAATTTTATTTTATACAGGAAGAATAAGGGAGATTTTTGGAAAGAATTCTTAAAATATTTTGTTTTTCATTAAATCAGAAAGTACCAGATATCTTTTCTACTTTTTCCTTTACATAATATCTTTTAGTTCAACAACAAATACATCTTTTACAGTAGAAAATGTGGAAGATACAGAAAAGTATAAGAAAGAAAATTAAAATGTCAATAGTAACCCCAGTGGTCAGAGATAATCCCTGTTAGTATTTTGGTTTGTTTATATCAGTCATTTGAGGCATAGCTACAACCTTTATAGAACTGATCATACATTATAGATTCCGATCTATAGATATAGATTTGATTCCTTATTTTATATTTAATATTAGACCATCATATTTTAGCTCTATATCATTACAGGGTATTCAAAAACGTAATCTCAAAGAGCTATATAATATTATATTACATGGATACAGTATAATGATAACCATTCCAACAATTGGGAATGATCAATAAAATGAAACTAATTAAAAATTTGTACATGTTAAAAATATTTTCCAAAGATTCTTCCAATAAGTAATATTGACTTCTACTTCTGCCTCCTGTGTTTAATAGCACTCATCTCACTCACACTGAATATTTCATTTTAATCTCTGTCAGTTTGCAAGGAAACAAATGGTTTATTCCTAGGGGACTTTTATATACTATGGGACTCTCTGGGAATGTTATCTGCACAGAAAGAATATCCCAGGACTAATTAAAGAAGTGCCCTGGGGTGCCTGCGTTGTTCAGTCACTTAAGCATCTGACTCTTGGTTTCAATTCAGGTCATGATCTCAGGGATTTGGCATTGAGCCATGAGTCAGGCTCTGAACTTAGCTGGGAGTCTGCTTGGGATTCTTTCTCTCCCTCTCCCTTTTTCCTTCCCTCCCCCTCTCCCTGGTGCGCTCGCTCTCTCTCTCTCTCTCTCTCTCTCTCTCTCTCTCAAGCAAATAAACCTTTAAAAAATCAATCAATTAATTAAAAATAAAAATAAAGCAAAATAAAATAAAATAAAGGAATACCCTTAAAGTCCTCAAGTTCCCAGCTGTTCCAATCCTGAGGAATGTAAAACTTTCCTCCCAAATTCCCATGTGAACCCAGAATCCTAAACAGGAAGTTACTGCCTCTCTTCTCTAAAGAACCGAAGCCTCATTTAGCACAGAGGGCCGGTCTCTGGTTGGTTGTTGTGACTCAAAGAAGTCATCTATTCCCTGGTCCTGTCTCCTGAGTAGAAAGACTACATTTAGATCTGGATGAAGATGGGATCTGCAGGATTAACCCAGAGGAAAGAGACAGAAGAGAGGAAGAAAAGGAGAAGGGAAGGTTTGCTGGGCTTCATCCTTGGCTATCATTCGTCCAGATGTGTGTGAAGAAACCCGACGGTGGATGCTTATGTCAGGCTCCACATGAAATCTTAAAGCTGGAATCTCATTAAGGGGGTGGCTGTTTATCCAGAGGGCTTGGTTTCCCCAAGATGAAGAAAAGCAATGGAACAGCCACAAGGCTAAGCAGCCCAGATGGAGAAGGGTCATCGCACTGAGACTCTCGAGGCCTTGCCAAAGAAGGGCTTCTTGCTCTGAGCTTCTCAGTGAGGGGCTTCTTGCTCTGGGCTGTTGAGGAAACCATTCAGTTCCCCCCTTCACCCCTAGTCTCAGAGTCTTCCTCTGTAAATCAGCAGGAAGAAGAAAGGAGGAACATAACAAAAACAGTATTTACCAATGGCTTTGTATATCACTGTGAATATACAAAGTGAATCACTGTGCATATCACACATTATCTTATTTGATCTTCACGACGACCTTATTGGATGTTTTTGTTCTCATCTCATAGATGGAAAACTGAGGCACAGATTTCAGAAACCCAGCAGGGTTACACATCTTGGAAGTCAAGGGCAGAGTCAGGATTTAAAGGTGGGTGTCTGATTCCAAAGCGCATGCTCAGTCTGCAAAATTCTGGTTCTATTATGAGCAAAGCACTTAACTCCTGAAAACTTAACTATCCTATTCTTCATGTGAAAGAAGCAAAAGTCATCATGTGAACTAATCAAAGGTAGACACAGCCTTTCGTGACCTAAGACATACGAAGTTATCTGCAAATCAATCCCAGTGATGCTTATGTGTTTGCAGTCACAACACGAGGGAGTCTGTGATTCAACCTTTAATTTATTCCTACAATAACCTATTTATATCACAGGCAGTCGGCATGCTCTATAAATAGAGGGTAACGTAATCTTATTTTTAAGATTCACAAATTTAAATCTGATTAACTACCTACATAGGCTCATGTCTCCATCAATGATCAACTATTCAGTTAAAAACAGTGGAAGTCTGCTCCAGCAGCCACAGTCGGATCTGCCACAAAACTCTCAGGAGGGCAAAGGAAGGAAGCTGAGTGTCCCCCTTAGCTATCCCTGCCCTCCTGCCTGTGAGTCTGCCCATTGGGCAGTTTCTTTTCCGCTGCTCTTCAAAACCCATTCTCAAGAGGTCTAGCTATCAGGTATCCACACCTTAAGGTAAATTTTAAACAGTGTGCTATGGGTATTTCAGTCATTCATCACATAGCTTAGGTGCAAAAGGTACGGGAACAGAAGAGGGGCCAGATGGGCCCAGTCCTTTTTGCTGAGACTGATATTGTCATTATGTCAAGTCCCAATACTAAGAAAGAGACAGAAAGAGGGAGGAAAGACAAACTTTTCTTTTCTCTCTACAGAACAGTCACAGACATTGTTGGAGAATGTGGGTGGAGACAAGGCATGAAAAGGGGGAAAATATTGGCCCTAAGTTCCCATACCTGGGATTTGGCTTCCCTGCCACTCTCCAGCTTCCAGCTTCAGACAAATTACCCTTTTTTTCTGGACCTCTGTTTCTCCAATGGCAAATTTAGGAGCTTGAAGTAACGCCTTCAAGACCTTTCGACATTTGGTTTTCTAGGATTCTAATAGTTGAGCATCCTTGAAATCACAGCATGTGGATTAATGACTATCATGCTTATTGTTTATAAATAAGCAGGTTTACATGAGAAGACCTTTATCCCCCAATCTCCAAAGCATACTGCCCCTTTCCTGGCATATGGAAGAAGTCTCTGCATGCTGATATTGAATTTTCATTGGTTTTCACTCAAACTCCAACCTATCAGCACGTGCCATTTCTACCACAACATGGGACCCCTCCTGGTGCCTATGTGTCCCCCTCCCCTCAGCCCAGGATTATCCTCCTCTCTCCACTGGACCCAGGCCTCTTGGCTGAACTGAAATGTGTGCTAATAATACGAGGCAAACCATGGAAGGGGAAAACAAAGCCTCCTTCAGGTGCTGGCCTGAGAAACCCAAAGCATCGCCTTCTTTATGACACTCGGTCACGAACAGTTCCTGCCGGGTCTCAGACTGCCTGAACTCCAGCCCCCTTCTGCTCTTGGTAGCCTCCGCAGGCCTCCCATCTCCCTGCCTCTTTCACTCCTCCCTCCCCTGCCCAGCAACTCCCACTGCTGCTGGGAAAGTACAGGCCATTGAAGAAGGGCACAATTTGGCTCCTCTCCCAAAGCAAACAATTAGGAGGCATTAACTTCCCTTAATGGGCAAAGCAACATTAAGCAGATGGAAGCTCAGACCCAGGTTACTTCGCACAGAGCCCAAGCTGTGAGGGGGCTGCCGGTGTTCATATGTGACCTCTAAATTGAAACTTAATTGGCCATTAATGGAATTCATCTAATTAAAAACACTTGTAATTAAGCACGAAGAAGAAAAACAGCCTGCATTTGGGACTAGGAGAAAGCAGAACTACATTTGATATGGTCAATAAACCCATACTTAAAAGCATATTCCATTATTTCCTGTCTTCTATCATGTAATGCTTCTGCCTGAGAAAGTCCCCTCTAGGGCCCTCCCCTCCCTGGCTTCACTGCTCACAACCCAGGATCTTCAGGACAATCAGCAGTGGGAGCTGTGGGAGCTCTATGGTGTCCCCCAGGTTGTAAGGCAGGAACAATAAGGAAACCATTTAGAAAAAGAGATTGCTGCTATAGCTTGGAACTGACCAATGTACCCCATTTGGAACCCCAAAGCTTAATAGGTCTCCCACGATAGGAATGGAGTTTCATAAACTTATTTTTTGTGCATTTCAAAAATGCAAATAGAGGCGGCGCCTGGGTGGCTCAGTTGGTTAAGTGACAGCCTTCGGCTCAGATCCTGATCCCGGAGTCCCTGGATCAAGTCCCACATCTGGCTCCCTGTTCAGCAGGAAGCCTGCTTCTCCCTCTCTCACTCCCCTTGCTTGTGTTCCCTCTCTGGCTGTGTTTCTCTTTGTCAAATAAATAAAATCTTTTAAAAAAATGCAAATAGAAATAGCATATTGGGAGGAGCAAGATGGCGGAGGAGCTAGGGACCTAGGTATCGTCGGGTCCCAGGAGGTCAGCTGGATGGTTATCATACCAGTTGGAACACCAACACTCAACAGGCGATCGAAGAGAGGAAGAGCCACAATTCTAGATACAGAAAAGTGACCAGTTTCTGGAAGATAGGACATGTGGAGAAGTGAATCGGAGAGACATTTGGGAAGACAGACCGCGGGAGGAGGGGCCGGCTCCCAGGCAGCATCAGAGCCCCAGAGCACCAAACCGGAACCTTTAGAAGTCTGCTCCACTGAGGGACGTAGCCCTAAGGGCTAAGCGTGTGTGTGTAGTGCTCGTGGGGACAGTGTGTTCTCAGGACCCACGGGGTCACAGAAGGACCCAGGATGCCTGGGCGCAGCAGAGCTCCAGGAATCAGAGCGGGAAAGCCGGTGGCAGAGACAGAGCCCACGAGGTGCGCTTGAGCTTACCTTGAACTGTGATCCCAGGCGCAGTCAGGGCACTGCTCTTCCAGCAGGGACCCACAGCTGCCTGATCCGGGGAGACCCCCTCCTTCCTCCACGGCGAGGGGTGGTGCAGGTATGCGCTGCGGGAATCTGCTGGGTTTGCACGGGGCCACGCCAGAAATAAAAACACTTGGTCACAGGCCGGGTGAGCACGGAGTGTGTCAGAGACCAGAGAGACAGAAGTGACTGACTGCTTTTCTCTAGGGGTACACTGAGGAGTGGGACCCTGAATCCTGGCTCCTGTGTGCCAGAGACGGGGAGGCCGCCATCTTCATTCTCGGCCTCCCAAGCTGGACGGAAAGCTTTCAGGGAACAAAAGCTCCAGAGCCCGGCCCTGACCCAATATCTTAGCCCCGCCCCCAGCAAGGGCGGGGCACTTCCGCCTCGGGCAGAGATGGTTGAGAATCAATACAACAGGCTCCTCCCCAGAAGATGAGTGAGAACATCCAGCCAAGACCAAGTTCACTAATTGATGAGAATCCTAGAACTTCAGAACTAGGGCAATGCATCATTTAGAATTCATGGATTTTTTTCCCCATGATTCTTTAGTCTTTCAAAGTTAAAATTTTTTTTAATTTTATTCTTTTCTTATACTATTTTTTAAATTTTTTTCTCTTTCCTATTTTAACATTTTTTAAACTATTTCATCAATACCCTTTTTAAAAAAATTTCAATTTTCATTGTTTTAGTCATATTTTATCCCTTCATTGTATTTAAGTTTATTTTTGTATACATATAGGTTTTTCTTTCTTTAAAACTTTGAGATACAATTTCTTCCAATAGATAAAAATATAGCCTAAATCTAGTGCATTGCTTTGTTCTAGTCTCCAGCCTCATCATATTCTTTCCTTTTTTTAACCAACTTCTTACCAACTCCTTTTATAGAATCTTTTTATAATTTTCATCTTTACAGTCACATTCCATCCCTTCATCATGTATACCTTTATTTTTGTACATATATATTTTTCTTTCTTTAAAATTTTATGAGGCAGTTTCTTCTAACAGACCAAAATACACCCAAAATCAAGTGTGTGACTCTATTTTATTCACCAGCCTAATCATATATATATATATATATATATATATAGAGAGAGAGAGAGAGAGAGAGAAATAGATATAAATAGATAGAGCCAGAGATACAGATTTTTTTTCCTTTCTTCTCCCCTCTTTCCCCCGTTTTGGATCTCATCTGATTTGCTTAGTGTATATTTCTCTGGAGTCATTGCTACTCCTTTAGTATTTTGTTCTTTCATTCATCTCTTCTTTTCTGGATAAAATGACAAGGCAGAAAAACTCACCTCAAAAAAAGAACAAGAGGCAGTACCAACAGCTAGAGACCTAATAGGGACATTAGTAATATGTCAAAACTAGAGTTCAGAATGACGATTATCAAGGTGCTAGCTGGGCTCAAAAAAAGCATAGAAGATATTAGAAAATCTCTTTCTGGAGAAATAAAAGAAGTAAAATCTAACCAAGTTGAAATCAAAAAAGCTATTAATGAGGTACAATAAAAAATGGAAGCTCTTACTGCTAGGATAAATGAAGCAGAAAAGAGAATTAGTGATCTAGAAGATCAAATAATGGAAAATAAAGAAGCTGAGAAAAAGAGAGGCAAACAACTACTGGACCATGAGGGGAGAATTTGAGAGATAAGTGATACCATAAAATGAAACACTATTCGATTAACTGGGATCCTGGAAGAAGAAGAGAGAGATGAGAAGAAGGTATATTAGAGCAAATTATAGCAGAGAATTTCCCTAATTTGGCCAAGGGACTAAGCATCAAAATCCAGGAGGCACAGAGAACCCACCCTCAAAATCAATAAAAATAGGTCTCCCCACACCCCATCAGCTAATAGTAAAACTTACAAGTCTCAGTGACAAAGAGAAAATCCTGAAAGCAGCGTGGGAGAAGAGGTCTGTAATCTACAATGGCAGAAATATAAGTTTGGCAGCTGATTTATCCAGAGACCTGTCAGGCCAGAAAGGACTGGCATGAAATATTCAGAGCACTAAACAAAAAAAATATGCAGCCAAGAATACTATATCCAGCTAGGCTGTCATTGAAAATAGAAGGAGAGATAAAAATCTTCCAGAACAAACAAAGCTAAAAGAATTTGCAAACACTGAACCAGCCCTACAGGAAATATTGAAAGGGGTTCTCTAAGCAAAGAGAGAGCCTAAAAGTAACAGACCAAAAAGGAACAGAGACAATTTACAGTAACAGTTACTTTACAGGCAATACAGTAGCACTAAATTCATATCTTTCTTTTTTACATTATTTTTTTAAGATTTTATTTATATATTTGACAGAGAGAGAGATCACAAGTAGGCAGAGAGGCAGGTAGAGAGAGAGGAGGAAGCAGGCTCCCTGCTGAGCAGAGAGCCTGATGTGGGCCTTGATCCCAGGACCCTGAGATCATGACCCGAGCCAAAAGAAGAGGCTTTAACCCACTGAGCCACCCAGTGTCCATATCTTTCAATAGTTACCCTGAATGTAAATGAGCTAAATGTCCCAATCAAAAGACACAGGGTATCAGAATTGGGGGGGGAAAAAGGCCCATCGATATGCTCTCTCCAAGAGGCTCATTTTAGACCCAAAGACACCTCCAGATTTAAAGGGAGGGGGTGGAAAACAATTTACCATGCAAATGGACATCAAAAGAAAGGTGGGGTGGCAATCCTTACATCAGACAAATTAGATTTTAGGCCAAAGACTATAATAAGAGATGAGGGAGAACACCATGTCATACTGAAAGGGTCTGTTCAATAAGAAGATCTAAGAATTTTGAATATCTATGCCCCTAACATGGGAGCAACCAATTATATAATCCAATTAATAACTAAATCAAAGAAACACATTGACAACAAAACAATAATAGTAGGGGACCTTCATACCCCCCCTCACTGAAATAGATCATCTAAGCAAAAGATCAGCAAGAAACTGAGGGACTTGGAGGGAGGGGGGTGGAGGGATGGGAGAGCCTGGTGGTGGGTACTGGGGACACCTAAAGAGTGGAGCACTGGGTGTGGGGAATGGGGAATGAATCTTGGAACACTGGGGGAAAAAATTTTTTTTTAGTAACAATAATAAAAAAAAAGATCAGCAAGGATATAAAGGCTTTAAATGATACACTGAACCAGATGGACATCACAGATATTTAAAACATTCCATCCCAAAGCAACAGAATGCGCATTCTTCTCTAGTGCACATGGAACATTCTCAAGAATAGATCACATCCTGGATCACAAATCAGATTTCAACTGGTACCAAAAGATTGTGATTATTCTCTGTGTATTTTCAGACCACAGTGCTTTGAAACTAGAACTTAACCACAAGAGGAAAGTTGGAAAGAACTCAAATACATGGAGGCTAAAGAATACCCTACTAAAGAATGAATGGGTCAACCAGGAAATTAAGGAAGAATTTTAAAAATTCATGGAAACTAATGAAAATGAAAACACAACTGTTCAAAATCTTTGGAACACAGAAAAGGGAGTCCTGAGAGGAAAGTATATAGTAATACAAGTCTTTCTCAAGAAAACAAGAAAGGTCTCATTTATACAACCTAACCCTACACCTAAAGGAGCTGGAGAAAGAACAGCAGAGAAAGCCTAAACCCAGCATGAGAAGAGAAATAATAAAGATCAGTGCAGAAATCAATGAAATAGAAACCAAAAGAACAGTAGAATAGATCAACAAAACTAGGAGCTGGTTCTTTGAAAGAATTAACAAGATTGATAAGCCCCTGGCCAGACTCATCAAAAAGAAAAGAGAAAGGGCCCAAATTAATAAAATCATGAATGAAAGAGAAGAGATCACAACCAACACTAAAGAAATACAAACAATTGTAAGAACATATTATGAGCAGCTATACACCAGCAAATATGACAATCTGGAAGAAATGGATGCATTCCTAGAGACATATAAACTACCAAAACTGAACCAGGAAGAAATAGAAAACCTGAACAGGCCCATAACCAGTAAGGAGATTGAAGCAGTCATCAAAAATCTCCCAAGAAATAAGAGTCCAGGGCCAGATGGCTTCCCAGGGGAATTCTACCAAACATTTAAAGAAGAATTCATACCTATTCTCCTGAAACTGTTCCAAAAAATAGAAATGGAAGGAAAACTTCCAAACTCATTTCAGGAGGCTAGCATTACCTTGATCCCAAAACCTGACAAAGACCCCACCAAAAAGGAGAATTACAGACAAATATCCTTGATGAACACGGATGCAAAAATTCTCACCAAAATACTAGACAATAGGATCCAACAGTATTAAAAGGATTATTCACCATGAACAAGTGAGACTTATTCCTGGGCTGCAAGTTTGGTTCAACATCCACAAATCAATCAGTGTAATACAGTTCTTTAATAAAAGAAAGAACAAAAACTATATGATCCTCTCAATAGATGCTGAAAAAGCATTTGACAAAGTATAGCATCTTTTCTTGATCAAAACTCTTCACAGTGTAGGGATAGAGGGTACATACCCCAATATCATAAAAGCCATCTATGAAAAACCCACAACGAATATAATTCTTAATGGGGAAAAACTGAGAGCTTTTCCCCCAAGGTCAGGAACACTGAAGGGCTGCCCACTATCACCACTGCTATCCAACATAGTAATAGATGTCCTAGCCTCAGCAATCAGACAACAAAAAGAAATAAAAGTCGTCCTAATCAGCAAAGAAGTCAAACTCTCACTCTTTGCAGATGACATAATACTTTATGTGGAAAACCTAAAAGACTCCACTCTAAAACTGTTAGAACTCATACAGAAATCCAATGAAGTGTCAGGATATAAAATCAATGCACAGAAATCGCTTGCATTTCTATACACCAATATTAAAACAGAAGGAAGAGAATTTAAGGAGTCTATTCCATTTACAATTGCACCCCAAACCATAAGATATCTAGGAATAAACCTAACCAAAGAGGCAAAGTATCTGTACTCAGATGAAAACTATAAAGTACTCATGAAAGAAATTGAGGAAGTCACAAAGAAATGGAAAAATGTTTCATGCTTCTGGATTGGAAGAACAAATATTGTGAGAATGTCTATGCTACCTAGAGCAATCTACACATTTAATGCAATCCCTATCAAAATACCATCAATGTTTTTCAAAGAAATGGAATAATCCAAAAATTTATATGGAACCAGAAAAGACTGAATAGCCAGAGGAATGTTGAAAAAGAAAATCAAAGTTGGTGGCATCACAATTCCAGAATTCAAGGTCTATTACAAAGTGTAATCATCAAGACAGTATGGTACTGGCACAAAAACAGACATATAGATCAATGCAACAGAATAGAGAGCCCAGAAATGGATCCTTAACTCTATTGTCAACTCATCTTCGACAAAGCAGGAAAGAATGACCAATGGAAAAAAGACAGTCTTTTCAACACATGGTTTTGGGAAAATAGGATAACCACATGGAGGAGGATGAAATTGGACCATTTCCTTATACCACATACAAAAATAGACTCAAAATTATGAAAGACACCAATGTGAGACAGGAATCTCTCCTCTTTCATTCATTGAAATCCTTGAGGAGAACATAGGCAGCAACCTCTTCCACCTCAGCCACAGCAACTTCTTCCTAGAAACATCACCAAAGGCAAGGAAAGCAAATAAAGAAATGAACTATTGGGACTTTATCAAGTTCAAAAGGTTTTGCACAACCAAAGAAACAGTCAACAAAACCAAAGACAACTGACAGAATGGGAGAAGGTATTCAAATGACATATCAAATAAAGGGCTAGTGTCCAAAATCTATAAAGGACTCCTTAAACTCAACACCCAAAGAACAAATAATCCAAACAAGAAATAAGCAGAAGACATGAATAGACTTTTCTCAAGGAAGACATTCAAATGGCCGACACATGAGAAAGTGTTCAACGTCCCTCATCACCAGGAAAATATAAATCAAAAAATCACAATGATATACCACCTCACACCAGTCAGAATGGCTAAACTTAACAAGTCAGGAAAAAACAGATGTTGGCAAGGATGTGGGGAAAGGGGAACCCTCTTACACTGTTGGTAGGAATGCAAGCTGGTACAGCTACTTTGGAAAACAGTATGGAGATTCCTCAAAAAGTTGAAAATAGAGCTATCCTAGGACCCAGCAATTGCACTACTGGGGATTTACCCTAAAGATAAAAATGTAGTGATCCAAAGGGGCACATGCACCCAAATGTTTATAGCAGCAATGTCCACAATAGCCAAACTATGGAAAGAACCTAGATGCATATCAACAGATGAATGGATAAAGATAATGTGATACACACACACACACACACACACACACACACACACACACTGGAATACTATGCAGCCATCAAAAGCATGAAATCCTGCTTTTGCAACAATGTGGATGGAACTGGAGCAAAGTATTATGCTGAGCAAAATAAGTGAATCAGAGAAAGACAATTATATGATCTCTCTGATGTGACTAATTTGAGAGGCAGGGAAGGGGGGTCGTGAGAGGCATGGAGGGCAAAAAAATGAAACAAGATGGGGCAGAGGAGGGAGACAAACCATAAGAGACTCTTAATCTCAGGAAACAAACTGACAGTTGCTGGAAGGGGATGGATAGAGTTGCTGCATTATGGAAAAAGATAATAAATTAGATAGATAGATTATAGATAGATAGATAGATAGATAGATAGATAGATAGATAGACAGATAGATAAAGAACATATTGACCCACGAGGAGGCAAAACAAAGTAAATAGACTCTCAGAAAAATTAAGTAGTTTGCCCAACGTCACAGACCAGAACACGGCAGAGCCAACATCTTATAATCATCCTGCCTTACCTATTTCACAGGTCAATGGAAGGATGCAATGGGATTACATTTGTGAAAACTAGAGCTTGTAACTATGAAGTATATCATCAGTAGAACCAGTTGTACCTTCTTGGAAAGAAATAATAGCAATGGAAACCCATCCATCACAATACAACCCATAATGTGTTCACAGAAACCCTGGCCCTATGCCTCACAATGAGAGGCTAGTGTAGGGGAGCAGTGAGGAGTGCATGCTTTGGACCTGAATGCCTGAGCCAGATTCGGACTCTACTACTTACCTGCCAACTGTGTGGCCTTTGGGAAAGCTACATCTCTCTGACTCAGTTTGCTCACCTGTAATATGGGAATAACAATAGTCCTATCCTATAGAATTCAATGACAGGGTCTGGCACATAACAGGCACCCGGAAGTGTTAGCTATCATTATTAATGTGCGCAGATTAACAAGACATCCAGTCTTTCCCCAGAGCTCCCCATCCCTGATGCATTCCCAAATCTCCCTGTGTGCTTAACGGTAAGTAGAAGATGATCATTCCCACCTCCTCTCGCAGCTCGTGCATAGAGCCCAGATGCTCAGGCAGTCCTTGGGGGCTGTAGAAGTCTGCAGAGCTGCCCCAGATGTTGGAACAAGCCATCTCCACCCTGCACTTGCTGCAAGAGTAGCTACCAAAATCAGAGGCCCCATGCTGCCCCTCGCTGGTGGCCTATCTGAACTGCCCCCTCCATGCCTTCTGACAATGAGGGAGAGAACAGGGCTCCCTCCGGACCGCAGCATCCGGAGCATAGCCTGGACTCACCTAGCTACCGTGCCCTCCCTTACCTACGGGGGACCCATTCTGAGACCCCCAGTGAATGTCCGAATCTGTGGATAATACCAGACCCCATATATGCTATGGTCTATCCTGTACATGCCTACCTGTGATCAAGTTTAATCTATAAATTAGGCAAAGTAGGAGATGGACAATAACTAATTATAAAATAGAAAAATTATGACAATATACTCTAACCGACATTCTGTGAATGTGGTCTCTCTCTCCATGCCTCTCTCTCACTGTACTGTGATTCCCCTTCCCCTTGGTGAGGACGTGAGATGATAAAATGCCTGTGTGATGAGATGAGTGAGGGGAACGTCATAGGCAGTGACACAGCATCAGGTTACTACTAACCCCCCGACGCTCCATCAGAGGGATGAGCTCTGCCTCAGGATGACAGTTGACCAGGTGTAACAGAGCCCCTGGAGAGTGAGAGCAAGATATGGGGGAACAACTATAGCCTGAGCCGAGACCCACCTGAGAGTCCCTTAGGGATGTCAGCCTGTCCCTCCCTGTGTCAGCCCACTAAGTACTGGGAGCCATGAGCACCTTCCTGGTACCCTAGAACCTGAGCTTGTCTCATTCCAGCCTAGAGAGAGGGGCACACCCAGCATGCCCATACCAGGGCTGCCTTCACAGGCCGTGATGGAGGCAGAAGCGCTCTGAGCTTGAGGCTTAATGCCCTGTGGTGACCATCTTGACATTCTTAATAATTTTATCTTTGAATTTACGTTTTGTAAGTGAAATCCAACAGGACAGTGAAGTGTGTGCTGTCACTTCCCCAGCACCATGGGGCAGGCTCTTGGCTTCTCTCTCCTCACTCCTGCCCCATGACTACTGTTGTCTTCTGCCTAGGGGGCGCACTCCATCTGGAGGAGGTTGTAGAGGGGAACCTAGGTGTGACAGAAGAGTAGGGGCGGGTGTCTGGGCCAGGCCAGGGCCGCAGCCATCCTTCCGCACTGGACAGTCAACACCTAGAGCAGCTGGGGGGTGAGCAGGAGTGACAGGCCCAGGGTTGGCGGGGAGATCTTGCACCGAGGCCGCAGTCCCTTGACAACACCTGTCCACCAGTGTTCAGGGCAGTGGGTCATGGAAAGAGAAGACGGATCTCCCGTCCCTGCCCAGGCTTTCATTTTCATTCTGCATTGCGAGGGCAAATTATGTAGTGAGCCCCAACACTCTGTAGGATGATTGGCTATGGGAACACCAAACACCTCTCAGGAAAACCCCATTTCTTCTTCTTCTACAGAAATATGGTCAGATTGCATGACCCCAACAAGCTAGGGTTCTCGGATGTTATCTGAAATTACTTATAATAGATACTGTCCCCTTATGAAATCATGTTGTATCACAGGGTTTTACATATTATTAAATTCTAAAAAGTGGTCCTACAGGTCTCCATCCTTTCCAGGTCCCTTTATGATAAAAATAATGGTAAGCAGACCTGTGACCCACAGATAGTCTTGATTTGCCATACACTTGGAAACAATGAGAGGAAATATCGTTCAGGAATGTTGTGATGAAAGCAAGGGCTAAGAATACCGGGGTAGGGTAAGGTCTCATTTCACCTGACTGCCGATGCTTCCTCATAAGTATTAAGGTTCCTATTGCCACCTAGGACACCCCCATCTAAAAATGTGGCCATTCCCAGGAGGAGGGGATAAATGGAGAGGTTTCTAAGGAAAGTTGGGCTTTTCCAAAAGAGTTTTAACTCAAACAAAACAATCTCATCTCACTCGTTCCCACTCACCAAGAGGTAAATATGATCACTGGCTATCCTGAGGCAAATCACTCCCCAGGATGCTTGGAATGGTCTGACAGGATGGTGCTGACGTTTCTGATGAGGTAAGGTGGCCACCAGCATGATCTACTTTTTCTGGAGCTTTTGGCCAACCTTCTGTTTCCTACAGACCAGTCGTGTGACTTGGACAGAAGGGTGATAGTGGAAGGAGAGAGAAGCGTCGAGCCAAGAGAAACAGTAGGGACATTGGTCAATCGACCTAAATAGTTGCTCTTCCTAGTATACTGACAGTGGCCACCTCTCCAAAAAGAAAGTCCCCAGATTCCACCTACAAAACAGCTAAAGTCCTAATAGTCTTAGAGAGGTTGTGGTTCTAAGTTCCACCTGTGGGTCGAGCCACGTGCCCCTCAATAGCAGGAAATGCAGCTTCTGCATCTTTTAATCTGCAGGAGGGGGCGCAGGGTTGAGACACATGCGATGTGGACGAAATGTGGGAGGGTAGGGAGGACACCAGCCATTACAACACAGGGAAGAATGTGGGGCTTTTCCTCCCCTGGCTTCATGGAATTCTCAGGAAGTCTATTTTGAGCACAGAGATAAGCATGGTAATGACTGAAAGCGGTGAGCCTCGTGAGGTCCAGCATGTGTATGATCTCACTGCTGAGCAGGGTGTCAGATGTGTAGCAGGGCTCCGAAGTTACTTGTGAATGAAAAACGCCACTTTCTGTGACTGTGGAGTCGGGTCGGGCCACCTGCCCCTCTTTGGCACAATTGAACTTCATTGCTTAGGTGTGATTTGGGGTGGAGGACTGAGGCCAAATCAGGAACGCCAGAGAAAATCTGCGCTGGGTGGAGATGGGGGGGCCGGGGAGAAGGAGGGGGCCTTCTGCCTACTTTGTTGTGAAGTCCATAGGACTCCTCACGTTGATGACCCTTGTAGATCCCTCCCTTCTTCCTAGCTGAAGGATTTCCTAGCAAGAAGTACCAACAAATCAGCCAGGACGAACCTGTGCGGAGCAGGGGACAGAGAATGCAGCAATCTCCTTCAACCACGCATCTTCCACTCTCCACTTTCCTGGGGCCTGAATTATAAGGTCAGAGGGAGTTAAACAACATAATGATGTGCTATACACAGCATGACCATGACCCGGCAAGCCCTCATCTCTGCAAATCCCTAATCAGTAGAGGCTCCATTGATCAAAATGGTTAGCTTGGCTCAGCTACTGCCTGCTTCCAGAAACTCCCAGTTTGAAGGGCAACTGCCCAGTAGGATCCAGTTCTGGCCTGTTGGAGAACAGCACATACCTGCCCCCTGTGTTTGGGCCTGGATCATTCCTCTCCCCAGCAGGTCATGACTGGAGGAAGGATGGTATCAACTTGCTCTAGTCTGTCTACAATAAATACCAAAAGAGAAACAGGAAAGGAGTAAGGTCTAGCTGAACTGGAATCCCTCCCCCGAGTGCTTGGGGCACCGGGACAAGATTATCGTGGATAAACTTCCGTTAGACGCTGATGGTTGTCTCCCTCCACCCACAAGCATGGAGAGAGAAAAACAGCTCCCACAGAGGTAAAACCCAGCCATCAACTCCCTGCAAAGAGAGCTCTATCAAGATTCCTTGAAAACAGAACAAGACTTCGAGTTTTAGAATATATGAGCATTTTCGTCGGCACAAACGCATCATTGTTGCCTAAGGGGCAATAAACCGGATGTTGGAAACACCAGCCTGTGAACCCAGCACTTGACAGATGTCTCACCTCTAGGGGAAAACACACCTGCAAAAGAGAAGCTGGATTCTAAGTGTTTGAATGTAATGTTTTTCTTTTAAGGGGCAGGTGTAGGCGTACTTGTCACCACCTCACGGGTACAGAATAGGCAAAAATATTCACCATGCAAAACGTATAAGGATAAATGTCAATTCAAGGCAAGGCTCATACATCAGCAATGTTATAAATAATAAGGGCCCTTGGCTTTGATGTACAGAGTAGCCCGATGGTCCTCAAAGTGTGGCCCCCAGATCAGCATCAGTATCACCTGAGAGCTTATTAGAAATGCAGGTTTGGGGGCCTTCTCCTAATCCCAGTGCATTAGAAATTCCAAGGATGAGACACAGCTACCTGTGTTTTTACAAGCCCGCCAAAGATGCCTCCCCTCACCCCTAGGGAGATTCCATTTCCCTGGTAGAGGGTGTGATCAGGACTTGTGAAGTTTCCCAAGGGATCCCAAAGTACAACGAAGTGGGGAAACCACCGGGCTAGGAGTCAAGAACCGATCTCCCCACAGTCCCAGAATTCCTTTGTGCCTGGCATTCACAGTCACTTCAAGTCCAAGGATCAGATTTTCAAGGAGTTACTTTCCTTTCAAAATGTTGGTGGAAAACTTAGACAGACTGGCTGCTGGCAGGTGAGAGCTTGTGTTGTGGGCCGCGTTCCTGGTGCATTCTCATTTACTGAGTCTGGTGGGGAGGGGCTGGAATGCTGCGTGCAAACCCTGCAGGGAGGTCACCATAAGTTTGCTACTCCTTTTTCAAAAATAAAAATCTTTTGGGGCACCTGGGTGGCTCAGTCAGTTAAGCGGTTGACTCTTGGTTTCAGCTCAGGTCATGATCTCAGGGTCTTGAGATGGAGCCCTGCGTCGGGTTCCGTGCTGGGTGTGGAGCCTGCTTGGGATCCTCTCTCTCCCTCTCCCTCTGCCCCTCCTCCCACCCCACCCAAGATCACTCATAGTCTCTATCAAAAAAATAAACATTTTTCTGTTTTTTATCAAGCCATGTAAAATCAATATTAAGTAATCATCAGTTTTAAAAGCAATACTTCAGAACAAAATTTAAGTTTTTGTATGAATAGTCACTTTCTTACGAATATTTCTCTCTTCTTTTATCAACTCATCCCATATCATTTTAGCATCAAAAACTATTTCAGTAATTTGACTTTGACTTCGGTAGCTCAGCCCGAGAGTGACCCTTGGTTGCTTGTGCCCGAGGACACCTGTGTATTTTGCTTCAGTCTGAGGCAACTCAGCCCATGGCCTTTGCCGCCACTTCAAGTCCAAGGATCAAGGCATAGAAGCATTTGCTTCTATGCCTTGAGTTCAAGGGAGGGATGTCCCACTTGGTCTTGGGTAGCAGCAGAATGGAAACCTCAAGGATAGCACCAGAGGAGGAGCGGGTGATGGGATGAGTGTGGAGGCAGAATGGCCAGCACCAGAGCGAGTAAGCTGCAACCACAGTCCAGAAAGAATGCAGCACTAATCGGGATAGGAATCTGGTTCTGTGCTAAATTATAGGAGATCAAGCTATGGATGGGAGGACAGGCATCAGCCAACAGTAAACAGAGTCAAGAACTTAGAAACGGGCCAAACGCAAACACTGAATGACAAGAAGACACGGATGTTGACAGTACAAATGTCCTTGATACCGATTCTGTTTGAGACCACACATGGCTTACACCAGCACCAGGTGACCAGAGAGCCACGTTCCCCAGCCCCGGCTGCCAGTGCACAGAGACCGCATGCAGTAGGTATTCCATCCCGCACTATGGAATGAATAGCGTTTCAAAATCATTCCAGTTGTGACTGCCTAACTTCCTCTACCAGTGACCAGGCTGTGTTTACCACCGCCTGACGTCACTCTGATAGAAACAAATCTATCACAGCAGCTGGAGGGTGGGATGGAAGCCTAGACGTGCTTTGGGTAGAAAACACCAAGCTCTTGGCTAGGAAACCTAGAGTTGGATCCTAGCTCCATTTCTAACTAACTGTGCAGCTTTGGGCAAGTTCTTCTACCTTCTGCATCTCAGATTTTTTCTGGACAATGAGGCAAGTAGGATGGGACTACTTCCTCATGGCTAATGCTCATCTCAACTCTAAAAACCACCGGCCACGGTGGGTAGCTCAGTTGGTTAAGCGACTGCCTTCGGCTCAGGTCATGATCCCCGGAGACCCGGGATCGAGTCCCACATTGGGCTCTGTGCTCGGCGGGAAGCCTGCTTCTCCCTCTCTCACTCCCCCTGCTTGTGTTCCCTCTCTGGCTGTGTTTCCCTCTGTCAAATAAATAAAATCTTAAATAAATAAATAAAAATAAAAACCACTGGCCCTGCACAGCAGGAACGTTCCCCAAAATCCACACCCAAAGACTGATTTGTCATGTCAGATTGCACAGGGCACCTGCCTACTATGGGAGGTGTGGCTGGAGATCTCCTACTGCGGCTGGAGATCTTCCAAACATTTTCAAGATCTCCGTGGCCAATGGGAAGTAAATCTGATCTTTCAGATTGTTCATGCAACCAAAGGTGGCTTTTGTTGGCCATGTTTAACCGGAAGTCTTGCAAGGTTTCCCTAAGAAAAGCCCCTGTATCCTGCCAGGGATCACAGGCAAGGAAGCAGAAATCAGGCATGGAACCAGATGTCTAGTTTTAGCTTTGGTCTTCATGCACTGGGGTCAGAGGTGGGGGTGGAGGGCAGGAGGGCAGCAGGGGGAAGGGTCCCAAACACATGGAGAGCGTTCTTCCCTCCTTCACATCCTCCGGAGGGCCAGGCCCACACCCGGCTGGCTACGTGCTGCACTGCATTCCCGCCAGATGCGGGTTGGCCCAAGGGGCAGCCATCTGGACTTGAGAGCCCATTATAGCCATAACAGGCAGCTGAATCTAGTTATCAACAACAGCCTCTCCCAGCCTGCGTCTCACGCTGGAAATCACACACTTAGGAAGCATCTGCTTGGGACACGGGACGCCGCTCCCATGGGGACCGACAGCGGAGAAGAATGTGGGGACATGGACACAGGCACATAGGCTGCTGGCTGAAGCAGGTTCTGGGCGAAGTGTGCAGGCTCCCTCCTGCCATCCCGCCCCTGCTCTATTATGCTCTTATCTACCTGTAAGGAGGATGTACACACACATCCCTGGAATCACCCTCTGCGCGACACAGCTACACGGGGAGCGTGGTGTAAAGCAGGACCAGATGAGAGATACCAGAACGTCCAGGACTGTAATCCAAGCAGAAAGCCGCCTGCGCTGGGAATAGTCACAGCCCGGACCTGAGATGAGAGGAGGTTGCTCTGGGGCTGCTGAGACCCTCCGCTGGGACATGCAGAGAAAACATTGTGCTTACCTCCACAGCCTTTTTTCCTTGAACTCACAGAGGGCCGTATGTGGTATTGAAAGGCTAATGGCCATATAGAGGATGGGACACACCGAAACAAATTCCGCCCCCTCTGCTCCAGGTGGCATGATGTCCAAATGTGCCTCCCTTCCCCAGGATGGGCCAGGGTTCCCCCCCAACCTCCAAAATAGAAGATTAGGACAAAGGTCCTGAGAAGTCCTGAGAGGCCCCAGCCCTGCCCTCCCGTGTCTGGCTCGGTCTTGTCACGGCTAACTGGGCTTTTGTGAAGGCCCCACACGTCTTCTTGCTTCCATGACCAGCACAGACTGTCCTCTCTTCCTGGAAGGCCCTCCTGCTCTATCCTACCTCTTCAACACGCTAGAATTAGGGGCAGGGTAAGACCACCACCTCTGAGTTCTGGGGAAGATCTGGGTTCAAATCCCAGCTTGGCCACCGCTAGCTGATGTAAACAGATGTGAAGATTTGCAGTGTATTGGATTAAATTGGATGGACGGGACGCCTGGGTGGCTCAGGTGGTTAAGGGACTGCCTTTGGCTCAGGTCATGATCCCGGAGATCCGGGATCGAGTCCCACATCCGGCTCCCTGCTCGGCGGGAAGCCTGCTTCTCCCTCTCTCAGTCCCCCTGCTTGTGTTCCCTCTCTGGCTGTGTTTCTCTCTGTCAAATAAATAAAATATTTTAAAAAATTGGATGGACAACTACTAATACCACCTTTCACTCAGTGGGCCCCGCGTATGTGCTCAACGTGGTGCTGAGTTCCTCAGTATTAACGAGTAGTTTTTTTAAATCCCATCTCTCATGTTCTTATAGCTCACAAGCTTGGCTTTCAGAAGCATGAGGGAAAACTGCTGCTACAAACTAAACTTTGAGGGCTTAAGAAAAAGAACTGGAGAAGTAGGAACAGCAAATATTCGTCCTCTGTGGAGAGAGAGATGTAGAACTGTCAACTTGGAGTCCATTAACACAGAAAGGTGATTCTCTGTGGCCGACGGAGCTCTCAGGAAAGCAGACTCAAGTCCAGAAAAAAGAAATACATAATCAGACGTAGGTCAAAAAAGAGTGTAAGTTCCTCGAAATAATAGAAAAATGAGGAATAAGGGGATCAGCACAAAACAAACCAAAACAGATGAATGGGCTGTTCTATTATACATAAACTA
>PITA01003721.1:116663-134613 GCA_004023965.1 Spilogale gracilis
TTGGTTGGGCGACTGCCTTCGGCTCAGGTCATGATCCCGGGGACCCGGGATCGAGCCCCGCATCGGGCTGCCTGCTCGGCGGGAAGCCTGCTTCTCCCTCTCTCACTCCCCTTACTTGTGTTCCCTCTCTCGCTGTGTTTCTCTCTGTCAAATAAATAAATAAAATCTTTAAAAAAAAAAAAAAAAAAAAAAAAAAAAACTATAGACACAGATACTTATGCTTCTCTCTGTATATATGACACATATGTCTATATATTATATAATACATAGTTTATCAATTGTTAGCATTATAATGTTATATATTCTTAATTTTGTCAATATTTTATTACTAAATATTAATATTCATTATGTATAAAATAAGGAGCCACGAAATGGAAGGAGCTCAGTCTGCATCCACCACGGCCTGGGAGGACACGTGTCACAAAGCAGAGGAAAGTGCTAAGAGAGCAAAGGAGGCTCTTTTCTAAGGGGGAAAAGGTGCTCGACTAATGTTCAGATAAAGTCAGGTAAACACAAAAGAGGGAACCACGGCCTTAGAGGGGCTCTGTCTGGTTGGACAGGGAGGCCGAGCATATCTGCTCCTTCTTGCTCCCCTCCACCCAGTGAGGACCAGCACTGGCCAGTTAGGAATTGGAGACAAACTTTAGCAAGAGGGATCTGTGGACCAAAATAAGTGAAATGATAGTAGAAAAGTCCTTAGCAATTTAAAGGAACTTAAACCTCTTGCCCAGGCAAATTTTATCGTGACAATCATCATTTTATAGTTTTTAAAAAGTCCTTTCATTCTGTAATTTTATGAACTTAGCTTCAAAATGGTTTACGAGGTTCAGAAAGAAGAGTTAGCATGGGTCTCTGGTCAGGGCCCACAGAAGTCATTCTTTGGCTGGTAAAGAAAAGTCGTGGTTTTCACTTTAACATCAAAGAGGAGAAAATTAAATCATGTGGCATAGTTCTATCCTTTAAAAGAAAGTTTTTGTTTTTTTTTTTAATGTATCCCCACTTCTATCATGAAGAAATTGCTGCAGCAGAAATCACATTAAAAAATGAAAGCCCTTAACAAAACAGGATCTGGACGACTTTAGGACCAGTGAGGGTGCAACCACAGGGAAAAGGTGAAGGAAGGAGAAGGGTCGCTCTTGGAGGGAATGCTGGCACCCACCCAGAGGCCCGGAGCCCACTTGCCCGGGCTTTCCCAGCGTTTCCAGCGCCAGTGTGCCTGCGCCGGGCAGAGGCCTGAACACCCAGCGCGTGGTTTAAGAGCGCCACCCCGTGTCAGACTCAGGAGCCGCAAATAAACGCGTTTTCCTGTGAACAGCTTTAACTAGAGGCATCCAACTGAAATTCCAGCCATAAACTAATTTCTTGCATATGGTAATTTCAGAAGCCGATGCAACCTGATTCTAACACACCTTTAAGAGTTCTACTTAGGATGTTTCCAAAAACTGTCTGAAAGCAGAATAAGGATGGCATATGGTCACCATCACGATCACCACCACCATCATCAGTGATTCAGTGATAGTAAGTACTCCCTGGACCACACACGCACACAATGGGCCTGAAGATTGGGTGTTTCAAAGTAGAAGCCCTCTGCTACCCACTGTGTTCGTGTCCTTGAGTCTTGTCTTCAAACCCTCCCCACCTTCACACTCTGCATGTGAGAGAATAACAAACTGACCCCAAACTCTTCTTGTGTCTTGAGAATTCTGTGCCTGGGGGCGGGCACTTGGGTGGCTTAGTTGGTTGAGGGACTGACTCTTGATTTCAGCTCAGGTCCTGATCCCAGGGACGTGAGATGGAGCCCTGTGTCAGGCTCCGTGCTGCTCGGACAGTCTGCTTGAGATTCTCTCTCTCCCTCTGCACCTCCCCCACTCAAGTTCTCTCTCTTTCTCTCTCTTAAAAAAAAATGCATCTTAAAAAGAAAAGAAAATTCTGACACTTTAGACATCATCTGAATCTCCAAGGCGTTCTCTTTGGTCCAGATGTTGCTGACTTTAGAATCAGGAAAGGATGAGCCTTGGTCCTAGGGAGGGAGAGAGGAAGCAAAAGATGGGTTAGGGCTTGCAGGTGGGCAGGTGAAGCACGTTGGCAGGCAGAGCGGAGCTTGGAGAGAAAAGCAGGTGCTTTTTAACTTCAAAGCACCACCCCCTCGTATTTTCCTCCTAATTCTCCTAAAATGTTAATGTGGTTGGTGCCTGAGAAATTAATGTTCTTTGGATGACCATATAGACCAACCTAGATATTCCTTGTAAAAGCAAACACAAAAACAGTCTTTTAACTCTACTTGCATAACAGTAACTCTGACCTTGTTGTGTTAAATCTGACTTCCTGGTTTTAATTATAAATGGTCCCCACATTAACTCAGGTGCTTCTGCTGATTTCCAGAATACCTGGCACTTGGCTCAAGTCATTTCTCTCTGCTCCTAATTTTCCCAAACGTGTGACATGTTTGTTCCATGATTCTGGTATGGAGAATACATTAAAGAGGTGACCAAACTTAATTTTGGAGTCTCTTCATCTTTCTACCTGCTACCCTTCTCAACTTGACGCTCACTACGTTAAGGCAAGGGTTATTTTTAGCTTTCTCCAGGGCTCTCCTGCTACTGAGCATAGACTACTGTTCAATGTACATATGCTGAATTAACCCAGGAAGAATAACGGTTGCTGTGGGAGAAACTTCCTGACAGAGGCAGTGACAGAATTCCAGAAGGGTGACCAAGGGCAGAAGCAAATCCCTGACTCTGGTTCCTTACAAAGTGAGGAGATGTGGGGCTCCTTGGTGGCTCCTCAGCTAAGCCTCTGACTCTTGGTTTTGGCTCAAGGCATGATCTCGCAGTTTTGGGGTCAAGCCCCAGGCTCTGCGCTCAGTGTGGAGTCTGCTTCAGGTTCTTTCTCCCTCCTCCTCTGCTCTCCCCAATTCGTGTTCATGCTCTCTCTCTCTCTCTCAAATTATTTTCAAAAAAGCAGTGAGGAGGCATGAGGGCAAGAAACGTAAAATCTTAAGAAAGGACTCTAGTTTCTCAAATAGTGACCTCTTTGATAAAGAATGCAGGAGTTTGCAGCTTGTGAGCTGCTTCCCCAGTGCAAAGATGGAGGAAATAAGGATGGGATGGAAACAGAGGGAGAAATGTACCGGAAAGAGCCTGAAATGCATATGTCCATCTTCTGCGTGAAGGGGGAAGCTGGGATTCACTCTGCCCCGGTTGCTTCCTCTTCACTCCGGAAGCCGCCGAGCTCAACTGTTTGCATCCCTGGAGTCATTCCCAGGCTTCTCTTAATGGAGGGGAGGTTGGATGGAGCTTTGAAGTAAGGGAAATTTCTAATTTGTCCATTTCTGGGACTGGGTCAGACAGGATCATAAAAAGAGAGACATCAGCTTCTCTGCACACAGTACTTGAGTTCAAGTTGAACTCATCTCCCGAGAAGCAAGAAGGAAGGTTGAATGTTTGGGGAGACCCATGGGTCTCGATGGAGAGTGGCCATGACCCTCTTCTCTCATGCTGTTGCATCCCACTCTCTTCTGGAAGGTTCACAGGAGCTGCTGATTTGTAAGCTCCCTTTCTCTCTCTCCGGCAGGTGGCGCAATAAGATTCAAGATACTTGGAAAACCTTCAAGCCCCCAATTCCTCTGAAGATTAGTTTGGGGAAGCCTCAACTCCTCAACTTGGCCCCTAAACATAAGAAAATAATTTGTGGGAAACACTGAGTGTGGAATAGGCATGTATTGGCTAAGTTAAAATAATCTGAGGCTAAAGAGGTCGGGGTAATAGTAAGAGCAGGGGATTTGTCGTGGCCTGGATAGAAAAGCATTTCATTAGACAGTTTTCCTCCTTAAAGACTAGACAGAAGCATTTCAAAATGCCAATAGGCTGCTGAAACCGTGGATCATTTTTTCACTGTTTTACCTACACTTTTCCATATTTTCCAAATTCACTGCATGAAGCAGATCTTAATGTCACACCTACCAAATATTAAACATCATTACAAAGATCTTTTATATCAATATTTATTCAATATCTTTTAAAGTTATACTGATTCTATTTTCTATCCCTCTAAGTAGCGAATGACGAAATTTTACATTTCTTCCACGACTGGGCATTTTGGTGATCACTGGACACACTGCGGTAAATATCATGTGTCCCTGGACACCGTACAGGTAAGACGCGAGGGAACATGAACTCTTCTGTCATCCACGCCATTGAGTTGTTTCCAGATCAAGCTTCCGATCCTCCCAAATTAAAGCCCTTCTTTTATTTATCAAACAAAGTCATATCCTAGAAAGGTTTTAAACAATGAGGTCTTGTGAATACTAATCTGGTGATGTGAGGAGAGACCGAGGTCAGGAAATCAGACAGGAGTTCATTATCATGGTTTGGGCACAAGGTGTCAATGCCTGACAGCAGTGAGTGTTAAGGAAGAAATGGAAGGAGGGATATTCTAGAAGACAGGTTCAGAGGGCTTAGGAATGGATAAGTAGATCAAGGGGAAAAAGAGGAAACAGTGAAATGTAACAAGGCTAAGCAGCTGGAAAAATCAGAGTATTGGCAAGAGAAATAAGTAAATCAAATGGTGAACATGGTAGATAAAGACAGGTGTCACGTTACTAGAAGTTTTAAAATAGATCAACAGGGCATATTTTGGATCATTAAAATAGTGTAACTATGCTCTGGTTTCTCTTCAGATCATATAAATCTTTTGCCTTTTTAAAGTAGTGTAACTCTCGGTGAATATAGTAAACATTAAAATTACAGTGATTTATTTTTAAAAATATACAAATTACCTATTTAGAAAAACTGGAAATTAAAATTTGAGTAATGTCAACCCAAAAGAAAGGGCTCCACAGGGCTGCTTTAAAATTCCCCATCATGGGGGCGCCTGGGTGGCTCAGTTGGTTAAGCGACTGCCTTCGGCTCAGGTCATGATCCCGGAGACCTGGGATCGAGTCCCACATCGGGCTCCCTGTTCGGCAGGAGGCCTGCTTCTCCCTTTCTCACTCCCGCTGCTTGTGTTCCCTCTCTAGCTGTGTTTCTCGCTGTCAAATAAATAAAATCTTTAAAAAAAAAATAAAAGTCCCCATCATGGGTTGAACCATGGCCGCCAAAATGATGTAAGTCTTAACCCCATCCCTATGAATAGGGTCTTTGGAGATGTAATCAGTTTAAGATGACTCGTACTGAATTAGGCAGGCCCTAATCCAATGTGACCAGAGTCCTTAGAAGATAAGAAGAGGCACAAAAATGAACACAGAAGGGAAAGAGCCCTGACAGCATGGACATAAAGCTTGGTGGTCCGCTGCCACCTGCCAACGAGTGTCTGCAGCTACCGGAAGCTGGGAGAGTCCCCCTCCAGAGACTCCGGAGAGAACATGGCCCTGTCAACACCTTGATTTCAGACTTCCAACCTGAGCTATGTGAGAAGACATTTCTGTCGTTCTAAGCCGCTCACTTTGTTCTGGCAGCCCTAGAAAACGAATACAGTCCCTCTGGAGCACTCCCAGCAAGAGAGAAGAGGCAGGTGTTTGGATTGTGGGCGGGGTGGGTACGCAGGACGCTGTCGCCATGGAGATCCAGGGCTGCCTGAAGTTACCCATTAAACAGATGGGGGGACTCGGAGTGTATCAGTTCGATAACGCCGCGTGCTTTTTCCCTGATAAGGGTGGCCACGGCTGTTACCTTACTACCGTGTGGTGAAGGCTGAAGTCTCATTACGAAAAATAAGGAGGTGTTAGCCAGCCCACTTTCCTCAGCCATCCCAGCCCCACCAAAGAAACACTTGCTGGGCACCTCCCTACACCCCTTCCTCTCTGGTAAAGCCTGCCAAGTTTTAGAAACCCAACAAGCTCACAAAATGTCTGTTTGGTTTTTTTTTAAGATTTTATTTATTTATTTATTTATTTATTTATTTATTTGACAGAGAGATTACAAGTAGGCAGAGAGTCAGGCGGGGGGTGGGGGGGGGGGAAGCAGGCTCCCTGCTGAGCAGAGTGCCCCATGCAGGGCTTGATTCCAGGGCCCTGAAATCATGACCTGAGCCAAAGTCAGAGCCACCCCAGGGCCCCACAAAATGTCTGTTTTAATATAAAACAGAAAGACAAAAGTTCAGCTATAAATCGAGAACAAGCCAGTTAAGGAAGTACCAAAGGGGGAAAGGAGTCAACTTACAACAGATATGGGAGAACCATTACAAGGATGAATATACCTCCTAGGCTGTGGTTTTCCCAGCTCAAAATATTAGTCAGACATTGGGCATTATCTTAAAAACACTCTCACCTTTTCAGTTTGATAAGAGAAGCACGGAATTCCTCTTGGTTATTAATTAATAGGAAAATTAAAAGTCTGGGTTATGTAAGTTTTCAAGGGAGATTACTTAACTTGCTGAGTATTTTTTCCTAATTAAGTTTTAATTCAACAAACACGTTTTGAACACTTATCATGAGTCAGGCAGTATGGTGCCTGCTGAAGACACCGAGAGTATTTTCAAGACCCTCTCTCAAGGAGTATGCACCAGTGGGAGAGAGAGAGACAAATCATTAAAAGGACACTGACATCTTTCCAAACTGGAGTGTAAAAATGGCTCCTGGGGCGCCTGGGTGGCTCAGTTGGTTAAGCGACTGCCTTCGGCTCAGGTCATGATCCCGGAGACCCAGGATCGAGTCCCACATCGGGCTCCCTGCTCTGCGGGAGGCCTGCTTCTCCCTCTCTCACTCCCCCTGCTTGTGTTCCCTCTCTGGCTGTGTTTCTCTCTGTCAAATAAATAAAATCTTAAAAAGAAAACTTTAAAAAAAATGGCTCCTATTGGAGGATGTAAAACTAATAGTCGTCATCATAGTGATGTTGAATGAACTCCATGTTTTACATGCATCGAGGGAGCAGACAGAAAATGGTGCTGTAGCTCCCTCTGGAAAGATCCAGGGCACCTGCCTGTCCAGCTGGCACACTCCTATTCCCTCAAGGGGGACAAAGAGCCGAGGGAGGGGCAATGGGCTAGCGAGAGAAGAAACATAGTGTGTGCTAAAACCTAGCACCTTAAGAATTCATGTTGTCTTTGAAGAAATGCAAACAGCCCAAGGGAGATGTGGAAGAGTGAGAGATGAGGCCAGGGCTGTATCTTGAAAGTGTGTGTGTGTGGGGGGGGGGGGGGGGTGTGCGCGCGCGCACGCGCCTCATTCTCTGAGCCAGGTATTTTTGGACTGATGTGCATAAACACAATGGAGGGATTTTGAACTTGTCTTTAAGAAAATATACACCCAAGGTGCCTGGGTGGCTCAGTGGGTTAAAGCCTCTGCCTTCAGCTCCCGTCAGGATCCCAGGGTCCTGGGATTGAGCCATATCGGGCTCCTTGTCAGCAGGGACAAGCTTGTGCTCTCTCACTCTCTCTCTCTGGCAATAAATAAGTAAAATCTTTAAAAGAGAAAACATGCATGCATGTGCTTGTGCTGTTTCAACTATAATCTAAAAAATTATATTAACATATCTGACATCTGGATAAACCACCTTATAAGAGAGCCCGGCCAGTGATTTTAGACTTCGTATTTGCATTTATAATAACATTTGTATGAATTAGTGTTTATTCGATTGCAGCCTGTCACACATTAAGAGGGGTGAACATTCAGGAACTCGTAGCCGTCCTTCCGTGTGGTAGTGTCTATGACTACTGGTTGTCTTCTAACATAAATTTCTCCTTCTTCCAAAGGAATGAAACCCCAAAAACTTAGGTGGGCCCATAGCTGTCCAGAAACAGGAAAACAAAAAAACAAAAAATGAAAACATTGCACAATCTTGCTTGAAGCCAGCTCAAGTTCAAATCAATGAATTGTAAGCAGAAGTATCTTGTGGCAGCTTCTGGAACCTTCCTTAAAAAAGCAAGGTGATTTTCTCTATCTGTCCGTGAGGTTAAGTTTGCCATTGTGTTATTCAAATGTCCCAGGTCCTTACTGATTCTTAATTCTGGATGTGTTTTTTCTTATTTCAAATTTCACCTTATAAATATCAAGTTTATGTTTGGGAGAAAATACTGAAATCTTTGGATCATCTCAGTAGCCATCATTTAATAGAGAAATTTCACATGATCTCCTCATTTCCATTTGTATTCATATTTATAACCATTTTAGTGGCAAGTAGCACTCTTTTAAAAAAAAAGGACCCAGTGTGACCATTCTTAACTTTTATTTTATTTTTTTTAAAGAGTTATATTTCTTTTTTTTTTTTTTAAGATTTTATTTATTTATTTGATAGAGAGAAACACAGCTAGAGAGGGAACACAGCAGAGGGACTGAGAGAGGCAGAAGCAGGCCTCCCGCCAAGCAGGGAGCCCGATGTGGGGCTCGATCCCGGGTCTCCGGGATCATGACCTGAGCCAAAGGCAGTTGCTTAACCAACTGAGCCACCCAGGCGCCCCCATTCTTAACTTTTAATTAGAGCCTTTAGTCATTTCTATATACAATTCTTGATCTTTTTGAAGTTGAATTTCCATCTTATTTTGTGCTTTCCGCTTTCTCCATCTTTCTATCTCCCTTTTTAGATTCATTGTTTTTTCCATTTTGATTCTTATCCTGTACTGATTTGTAAATCATCCTCTCTTGCTTAATCCTTTTAATAGTTATCCCAGATATGATGACCTGAATCTTAATCTTAATGTATGGGTATATGTTAATTAGAGTCTTTACCCTTTTCTTGTGCTATAAAAGAACCTCTGAACACTTCACCGTCCTACCTCTTTGAAAGCTCAGGGCTTTATTACAGTGCACTAAATATTTTATTTTCCAGGTCTCAGTTTTATGCCTCCTATATTCAGTTAGGTGTGCCCACATATTTACTACTTTCTCTGCCCATCCTTCCTTCCTGCATCTTGGTCCTACATCTAGGAACATTTCTTTCTGCCTTGAGTACATCCTTTAGAATTTTATTTGGGGCAGAACAAAACCTACTTTGTGTTTATTTGTCTGAAGATGTCTTTATTTTACCATGTATAGAATTTTAGGTTGATACTTATTTTCTTTAAGAATACTGGAGATATTCCACTGTTCTCTGGTTTCCACTATTGCTATTTTAAAACCCAGCTAAAAATGTACTGATCGCTTCTTTGAATATAATGTCCTCCCCTCAATCTGGCTGTCTCCAAAAAAATGTGTTTTTTTTTACTGCTTGTTATGGAAAATTTAAAACATGTTCATAATTAGAAAGGCTCATCTAATCAACCCTGTTGGGCCCACATCCCGGCTTCAACACTTATCAACACTTTGCCACTTTTGTGTCATTTCTTCCCACACACATAGACATGGGTGCGCTTGTTTTAGTATTTTATTACATTTTTACTGGAGGATTTTAGAACAGATACAAAATGCCAGCTCACATCTTTTCATCTGTAAACACTTCAGTATGTACCTCTAATGGATGAGGACTTTATTAACATAAGCACCTGCCATCATCATTGCCAGTAAAATTAACACAACCTGAAATATTTGAATACCCATTTCATATTCAAATTTCTCACTTATCCCAAAGGTGCTTTCCACATTTGTTTCCTGGGATTGAGCCCTGCATCAGGCTCCCTGCTTTGCCCCCTGATTGTGTTCTCTCTTCCCCTCTCTCTCTCTCTCTCTCAAATAAATAAATAAAATCATTTTTAAAAAAGGAGAGTCTCTTATGGGTTGTCTCCCTGATTTTGTCTTGTTTTATTTTTCCCTCCCTTCCTCTACGATCCTGTTTTTTTTCTTAAATTCCACACGAGTGAGATCATATGATAATTATCTTTCTCTGATTGACTTATTCCATTCAGCCTTATAGCCTCTAGTTCCATCCATGTCATTGCAAAGGACAAGATTCCATTCTTTTTGATGGCTGGGTAATATTCCAGTGTGTGTGTGTGCATGCGTGCGCACACACACGCATACACATCTTCTTTATCTATTCATCTATCAATGGACATCTGGGCTCTTTCCATAGTTTGGCCATTGTGGACATTGCTGCTATAAACATTGGGGTGCACATGCCCCTTCAGATCACTACATTTGTATCTTTGGGGTAAATATCTAGTAGTGTGATTGCTAGGTTGTAGGGTAGCTCTATTTTCAACTTTCTGAGGAACCTCCATACTGTTTTCCAGAGTGGCTGCACCAGCTTCCATTCCCACCAACAGTGTAAGAGGGTTTCCCCTTCCCCTGCATCCTCGCCAACATCTATTGTTTCCTGACTTGTTAATTTTAGCCATTCTGACTGGTGTGAGGTGGAATCTCATTGCGGTTTTGATTTTTATTTCCCTGATGCCAAGTAATGTTGACTATTTTTTCATGTGTGGGTTAGCCATTTGTCTTCTTTGGAGAAATGTCTGTCAGTCAACTTTGCTTTTGTTGACTGTTTCCTTTGCTTTGCAGAAGCTTTGTATCTTGATGAAATCCCAATAGCTCATTTTTACTCTTGCTTCACTTCTCTCTTCTGCCTCATTTATCCTAGCAGTTAGAGCCTCCACTTTTAAAAAATACTTTATTTATTTGACAGAGAGAAACACAGCGAGAGAGGGAACACAAGCAGAGGGAGTGAGAGAGGGAGAAGCAGGCTTCCCGCCGAGCAGGGAGCCCTATGCGGGACTCGATCCCGGGTCTCTGGGATCATGACCTGAGCCCAAGGCAGTCTCTTAACCAACTGAGCCACCCAGGTGCCACTGAGCCTCCATTTTTTATTGCATCTCATTAATAGCCTTTTTTATTTTGACTTGATTAGATTTTAGTTCTTTTATTTCTCCAGAAAAAGATTCTCTAGTGTCTTCTATGCTTTTTTTTGAGCCCAGGTAGTATCTTTATAATTGTTATTCTGAATTCTACTTCTGACATCTTACCTATACCCATACTGATTAGGTCCCTGGCAGTCAGTCCTGCTTCTTGTTCTTTTTTGAGGTGAGTTTTTCCATCTTATCATGCTTGCGGAAAGTGGTCACTGTTCTATTTGTAGAATTGCAGCAGTTCTTCTCTATGACCTCAATTGAGTTCACAGGTTTTCAAAATGAGTATATAGCTATCTAGCTGAATTCCAAGGACCAGAAAAAACTAAGGTCTCCTACTCCTCTGCCACCTTGGGAAGTCTCATGTCCTTTTTTTAATTAGCTTTATTGAGGTTTAATGTTCACCCAATAAAATTCACACATACTGGGTACACAGTTTGGGGGTTTGTTTGGTTTTTTTGGTGAGTGCTCAGCAAAGCAAGGATTATTGAATGATAGCAAAGTGATAGTACGAGGCTCCCAAGGAGGGAGGGTACCTGAGAGGGTTACCCTTGAGTACACAGTTTGAAGAGTTCTGACGAAGGAACACATTCACATAAACCCATCACAATCAAGATTAGAACAACTCCAAGACCCTCCAAAAGCTTCTCTTGTCTTTTCAAGTCCATCTGTGCTCCCCAGGCAGACTCCAGGCGACCTCTGTCAGATTTCTATCACTTTATCTTTTCTAGAATTTGCTATACATGAAATCACACAGATTTAGTCTTTTGTATGGGTATTATTCTCTTAGCACAATGCTTTTTTTTTATAAAGATTTTATTTATTTATTTGATAGAGAGAAGACAAGTAGGCAGAGTGGTAGGCAGAGGGAGAGGAAGAAGCAGGTTCCCTGCTGAACAGAGAGCCTGAAATGGATCTCAATCCCAGGACCCTCCGATTATGACCTGGGCCGAAGACAGATGCTTAATGGACTGAGCCACCCAGATGCCACTAGCACAATACTTTTGAAAGGAATCCATGTTGTTTCATGTATTGATAGTTCTTTTTATTGATAAGTAGTTTTTATTATGTGAACATGCCCCATTTTATTTATTAATCCACAGTTTTGTTGAGCATTTCATCCTTGCATGAGTCAATCAGCCAAAGACTCAAAGGGACCCCTCTACAGATCACTGGACCCCCACCCCCAACGCCAGGTATTTATCTCCTGTCTGGTACTCTGTTCTGTACACTCAGCCACCCCAGCCTGTCCAAACTCCATTCTCTGGATGCTCAACTCAAAGAGACAAGTTGGATTCTGTTTTGGTTGCCCCTTCCTACACCACAGCCTGAAAACTGCTTCCAGGTACTAATGTGGTCAGTCACAGAGCTCACCTTATTCGTATCTTGTCTGAGGGGATCACAAACCTGCATTGCCTATTTTCCAATATCTGAAAAGAGTTATATTTTGTCTAGTTTTCCAGGTTTTGAAGGGAGAAGGGAATTCCTGTAGAAGTCAATCCTTCATGGTGGAAACAGAAGTCTCCTGCATCTTTTTGAGAAGATGAAATTAGTTTTCTTTTTTCGGTCCACTTTACTGAGGCATAATTTACACACTTCAAAATTCACAGTTGATGCCTACAGGTTGTTGGCTTTGACAAATGCATGTAACATATAATCACCATCTCTGTCTCCCCCAGAAAGTTCCTCATTCCTCTTTGCAATCAGTCTTCATCCACACCTCTCAACCTGGGCAACCACTTATCTAATCTGTCACTACAGAGTAATTGCATCTGTCCTAATATTTCAAATATATAGGATCAGTTTCTCTTTTGTATCAGGCTTCCTTGACCAGTATCATGACTGTAAGATTTACTCATGCCATTGAATGTGTTGATGCTTTGGGTTTTTGTTTTTGTTTTTGTTTTTACTGCTGAGTACATGCTTTCATTTCTTTTGGTTAAATATCTAGGAGTGGAATTTCTGGATCATATGTAAGTATATGCTCAATTTTATGAGCAATTCCCAAACTCTTTTCCAAAGTGGTTATACAACTTTACATTCCCAACAACAATGCATGAAAGTTTACATTGCTCTATATTATCACCAATGCCAAGAGTGGTTTTGCTGCCTTTTAAAATTTAAATATAATCTAAATGCTGAACAGAAGTGGTGAAGACAGACATCCTCCCCTTGTCCATAATCTTATGAGAAAGAATTTAATCTTTTACCATTGAGCATGATTGCTAGCCATCAGTTTTTCACAGATACCCTTTATGAGACCAAGTAAGTTCCCTTTTATTCTCGGCTTGCTAAGAGATTTTACCAAAAAGGAATTTTGGATTTTGTCATATCCTTTTTATCTATGGGACTAATTATATGCTTTTCTTTTTTACTATGTTAATATGATGATCCACATTGATTTATTTTTCAATGTTAAATCATCCTTGCATTCTTGGGATAACCACATTTGGTCACAATGAATTATCCTTTTTACATATTTTATATATTTTATATGATAGACCATGTTTAAAAACCTTTGCATTTATGATCACGAAGAATGCTGTTCTATAGCATCCATTTCTTGCATTGTCTTTTCTTGGTTTTGGTATTGGGGTTATGCTAGTTAGCCTTACAAAAAGAAGTGGAAAGTAATTCCTCTTCTTCAATTTTCTGGGAGAATTTCTGTAAAATCAGTACTATTAAATTCCTTAAATGTTTAGAAGAATCACCCAGTTTACCTTGTGGGAAGGTTTTAACTACAAATTCAATTTCTTTCATCTGTATGAGGGTGTTTAGTTGATCTATTTCTTTTTAAATGATTTTTAGCATTTTTGTCTTTCAAAGAATTTGTCTTTTTCATCTAATTTGCCAAATTGTTGGCATAAACTTGTTTACAATATTCTCTTATTAGTGCTTTATACCTGTAGAATCTGTAGTGATGTCCCTCTCTTGTTCCTGAAATTGGTAATTGTTGTCTTTATTTCTTTGATACTTTTTTTTTTAGCAGTTAGACTTTGTATCCCTTGGAGTCATTTTATTCATGTTTCTTTTGCTTGGGATTCATTGAGCTTCTTGGATCTGGTACTCTGCTCTGATGTTAGTTGCCTTCCTTTTCTGGACGTCTAGCTCTGTCTCCTCAACTCAGGTAATACATGCCTGGCTGCCCCCTCCCTATGATGTGGCCTGAAACCTCTTCCTAGGCAGTACTGCTATGGCAATAATAGCGATGACCTGGTATGTTTCTGTTCTTTCACAGACTACCATCCTATCTGCCCGATGTCCAATGCAACAACAACAAAAAACCCATTTCATACATTGTGTCTGATTTTTAAATTGTTTCATATAGAAGAGTAATCTAGTTCCTGTTACTCCATCTTTGCTAGAAACCAGGAACTTTTATTATGCATCTACTATGTACACTTTCCATTTATCCTTTCATTCCATTCTATTAGAAGTCCTATGCTGAAGATACTATTAACCCTTTTACAGATAAAGAAACTAGGGGGTTTGACAAATTAATGAATGAAGTCATACGTCCTATTAAATGATGTAATTATTTGATCTTAGATGTTTTTGACTACACAAGCATGCTACCTCCAGATAAAACAGAGAGATAGGAAAGTGCATGAGTGCAAATAAATAAAATCCATCCTGCAAAATTTATTTTAATCATAACCATTTTAATGAGTTGTTGAAACTTCCCCTTTACCTAGTAGTGATAGCAGGACATGGTGTGGGAAAGTCACTATCTTTGTTGATTTTCTTTTCTTGTCCCTTAATGATATCGCGGGCAGATTCTCTACATTTCTGGCCACTTTGGTTATAAAAACGCCAGTCCACTTCGAAATTCCAATCTCATACACAATTTAAACCCCTCCCTCATTAGACTCCAAGGGACTTGGAGAAGGAGGGGATTGAACTGTTTTATCATTCTTCCTTCTCCAATCCCTTGGGGTGGAATAGGGAACATCATCCTGTTTTGTATTCTTCCCCTCCCTGTCTTCTCAATACCTAACCCCTCTGAGGTTGTGGGATCAAAGGCAAATAGAAGAGGCAAGCTCTTCCTATATAACTGTTGCTTGTGTGGCCATTGCTGCTCTTTCCCTGACCAGTGATATTCCATGTTTTCCTGCTGTCCTCTGCTCTTAAGGTGTGTTGTTTTCAGGGTACCTGGGTAGCTCAGCTAGTTAACTGTCTGCCTTTGGCTTAGGTCACAATCTCAGGATGCTTGTGCACTCTCTCTCTCCCCTATCGGAAGAAGAAAGAAAGAAAGAAAGAAAGAAAGAAAGAAAGAAAGAAAGAAAGAAAGAAAGAAAGAAAGAAAGAGGAAGGAAGGAAGAAAGTGTTGTTTTCATGGGGAAGTTCCCCTTCAAGGAGATTTCTCTGTCCCTGACTAGGGTTCTATGCCCACTCTGATGAGGTATTACTTTACTTGACCTAGAGACTTCCATGGCTTCTGCTTCCTTATGTAAGCCCTCTGCTCCTTCACACTGAGCCAGGAAACTGCTGAGGTCCTCTTTGGTATTCTCAAAGGGCCAAGGGGAACTAGGATGGGTTTGGCCATCACTCCTTGCACACTCACCAACCTCAGGCTCATTCCTGTCTTTCAGTCATGGATTTTTTTATTTTTTCTGCAAACTTCCCTTTTCAGCTCTCACTCTCTCTCAAGATGACATGGAGCGACCAGCTTTTCTAACAGATCTCTCACCACCGTCACCCCTGGTGGCAGCAAAGGGCTGGGCTGGAAACTTCTGCGGTTCTGTGGGTCATCAAGGCCAGCTGAGGAATGAGCTGCCCAGGGAGACACTCCATTTTCTGTGATGGTTGTTCTTGGAACCCGCCCTGTTTCTCTAAATACTGGAGGTGAGAGAATTACCTGGTGGGAAGGGCTGGGAAAGGAATTACCTCCTACTGAGAGAATGAATAACGGCTTTCCCCCTTCCTCTCAGCAGTGATCTCCTGATAATAGCTGATTTGCTAGCTGATGACTGTGGGTAGTAGGGCCTGTTCAGCTTTTCTCAGTAAGCTCTGGGGGATTAATAGGCCCTCCTAGCAGCAGTTCTCTTTAGACTGTAGCACAATGAGTGGCTCTTGTTTTCCCAGGAAGCCCCAGGCAACAGCAAAAAAAAAAATCCCGCTTAGTAGCCTGTTCTATAACCAATAGTTCAACTGGTCTTCTACTGCAGCTGTCCAAACTGTGATCACAAAAGTCGACTTAAAGTTCACTTTGCCCAATTCTGATGCCACAGTAGAAAACCTTAATAAGCTCTGAAGTACACAATATGAATAGAAGCCTGAGAAAGAAACAGGTGCCTTCTTTGGGGCCCTGATCTGATTTCCTAGAAGTTGAAATGAGCATGGTTGGGAGGGGGAGGGGGAGGTATGGCAAATGAGGTGGAAAAAGAGAGGGGGCAGGGGTGAGGAAGGAGACTGAGGGCACAGTGAAACACTCCTTGCTTTCATTCTTGGCTCCCATGGACACAGCTCAGAAGGAACACTGTGAGCCCCACTAGGGCATGGCTGGAAGCTGGCAGTCTTCCTTAACTCACAGAGCTATTTAGAGTTCTGGGATTGGTGCCCATGTCCAGGGAGTTAGCATTCCTGCCCAGGGGAGGTGGCATGGGAGAGAGCTTTCAAGTGCATTCAACACTCTCCCCATGGCTTCTCCCTCCCCCACTCCCCAACACTAAACTCCAAAATTTCCTGAAGAAAAACAAGCTCATTAATCCATTAATCCAGACTCAGCCTGACATAGCCAAAGATGCGAGCAGCATTCCCGTGGTGAGATCCCTGGGTTTGTAGGTAAGTGCTATTCACCTGTCTTTCTGTTAAAGTTTAGTCTACACTTGAGACATAAAGCAAGCTGTCTTAAAATGTCTTTTCTTGTCCTGACCTTGTCGTCCCTTTCAACACTAAACTTCTTCCTGAATTATTATCACCAAAGTTCCACCAAGAGTAATCCATTTATATCCTGGGCATATATTGTGATCTTAGCTCTGAAATAAGTATGGTGAAGAAGTCAAAGAAGAGGAAAGTATGTCCTGCCTGTGCATGTGATAGAGGAGGAAGCCAGCGTGGGCTTGGTCAGGAGGGTACAAGAAGGGTAGAGAGGAGCGGAGCTCTGAGAAGGTGGGTGAGGACATCCAATCCAAGTGGTCTCTCCACTGCTGCCCAGACTTCCAGTTTAGGGCGCCTGCACTATTTTGTGACCAGTAGAATCCCACTCTTCAGATTTGGTGTGTTATTATTAGACTCTATAGTCACAAATCCGGAAGCCCCTTGGGAGTGGGAACTATGATTCAGTCACCACTACCTTCGACACTTAGCATAGCATCTGGACCCTGGTAGGCGACAGGCTGCATGGACCCGTTCATGTGTGAATGAGTGAACCGAAAGGGGTCCTGGAGAATGGCTCTGCCCTAAGGTCCTCTCAAGACCCTTCAGCAGGCTTTTTGGAGACCTTTGAAGAATAGTGGAAGAGACTCTCTTATTGCGTGAATAATGCTTTATATAAGTAAAATGTTTTTATTTTTTTCCCAAAGAGTTGTTTGTATGTGTGATCTTTATGGCAATCTGATTGGGGCTGTATGGGGAGCCTATCATCTATCACCGTTTTATTGGCAAGGACACTGAGCCTCCGAGGAACAATCCCCCCCCCCCCATCTTCTGTGTCATTCTAGGAATTCATTAGTATAGGGCAAAATGTCCCCCTGGTGTCGCTGGGCAGCTGTCAGTTCAGAAACACACAGGATTCATTGAAACCCAGTTAAAAGCTGCAGGTCAGGGTCCTTTGGTCTATCAGATTATTTGTGGTGCCTGACAGAATCTTGTATTATTATCTCTAGACCATGAAGAGGATGGAGAGACACGTGGTCACGGGCGCTGCGTATAGGTGCTTTGATTTGGAGAGGAAGGATGCCAGGCGGGCGGAAGCCAGACTCAGCCAAAGACTGCAGAGACTGGAGTACGTCTGCCTCTACCAGATGAAGCTGCTAGCCTGGGAGCAGAGACAGCTCCGGAAAGAACTGCAGAGGCTGCGACAAGGTGAGGCCACGGGGACGGGGAGAGGCAGGGCGGGCAGCAAGCCGCCGCCTGCCTGAGACCAGAGTGACCGCCTTAGGACAAGGGCTCCTTCAGAGACAGGATACCCAGGAAGCAAGAACTTAACCAGACCTGGATTTTAGGCTGCCTGCCCTCCTCCCAGCACCCTCCTCCCAGCACCCTCCTCCCTCCCTCCCAGCACCCTCCTCCCAGT